>VZTM01021194.1:125122-273718 GCA_013400555.1 Jacana jacana
CCCCTCCGTATCGTTCCTTTGTAAGTAGAGGTTGAAGCAAGCGAAAACGCTCTCGCCTGAAGAGCCTGTAACGTTTGGAGTTGTCCCTTTGCCCAGCCCAAACTTAATCGAATCCTCCGCACCTCTTGCCTTAAAACAAAAAGAATGGTGTGGGGAGACTCGGTGTCTTCCTTATCGAATAACCCCGAGAGTTACTATTGTGTGCATTCAGGATAAAGGTTTCTCGTGGATCGTCCTCGGAGAGTGTGCACTAATATGTTGGATGCCTTTTTAGTGATTGTTAAATGTGTGTGTATGTTCTTAACTGCTGACATCTCGGGGGGGGGGAGGGGAGACAAAGAGGCTTTTTTTCTTAAGTTCGGTATTACTTGTATTTATTTATAGAATAATTTTTTTCCCCCACTCCTTCCCCTCTTCATTTTCTTGACAAAATAAGATACAAGCTCTTGGCACATGGGAACTCCATTTCTTGGTTGACCAGGAGGAGGAAGGGAGGAGGGAGGGGGAAGGAGGAGGAGGAGAAAAAGTGGGGGGGGAGGGAGGGGGAGCTGTTAGTTAGGCAGCAGTTGACACTGTTTTTCAATCTGTAGGTCAAACACAACGTTTCTGTAGCACACAACGCGCATCACACTGGCTATTAGCCAGGTATCACAACAATACTTGGGCTTTTCGATCACCCCTGTGAATTACTCTCTTTTGTGTTTCTCTAACATAATAGATGGGGGGGGGGAGATACTGTGTGCCCCTTCCTCACTCTTATGTGCTGGCTTATACATTGTTCTGGTTTTAACTTATAGATGTACGGTGACCTATACAAAGGTTACTGCTTTCTGTGCTGTGTGGAGTGGAAGGGAGGGGGAAGTGTGTGATGTGGGGAAACATTTTTTTCTTGTTTTTTTTTTTTTCTACTGAGTAATCTGTACCCTAACACAGCATCAGCAGGCGCTCTTTGAGTACACGGGGTAGTGCAGCAAGCTCTCAGTAGATTCACCCTAGGTGAATAAGTCTTCTGCTGACCCGAATAGGGACCAGATCCCCCTTTACTAGTCTATTTTCTCCTTTTTTTTTTTTCTTATAAGTGTACTGTTCAGTTAACAAGTTTGAGGTGGAACTTTTGTCTGCTTGTGTGTTGAAGAGTTTGTTTCCTGGCCTGTGGAATTACACGGGAATAATTTTGCAATGCAACATTGTTCCCTAAATTTTGTGATCTTTTCTCTGTCCTGAAGGCTAAATAGCCACGTTGTGTTTATTTGTTATGCCTCTTTTGTTTCCCTGTTTAAGAAAGAAAACCCTAGAGCAGCCTAAGGTGCTCCACTGAGCCCTTTTGACTGCAACTGTTAAATTGTCCCCTCTCACTGGTGATTTCAAAGTTAAATGGGTGGAATAGTGTTATCAGAGCACACGGATACTGTGTCTGTTCCTCACTAGAAATTTTAGGGGCTGGTTGACCAAAGGATCCTAAAGCTTGAAGGTTGCTGGGTGTCGTGTTGCGGAGGCTTTCACCTTCAGATGAGCTGCCTGGTAAAATGCAGTGGGCTTTGCCGCTCTAGCTGTGTCTGAGGGGAAAATGGCACAGACTAGGCCATGTATGGGTTTTTTTTTTTAATTAAACTTAATGTTCAGTTTTACCTCATGTTTGGCTGAGGTGTATCTATAACTGCTGAGTCTTACATCAGCATTCTAACGTGGGTGTTCCTCTCTCCCTGTGCATAGGGGCAGAGAAAGCATTTAATTTTGTTTCACTTCTCAGCCGCGTGCGAGCTGTCAGAAAGAGCAATAACATTAGGAAAGCTCTTCTGAAATCCTTATCTGTGAGACTATGTGAGAAGAGAGAGGTAGAGCGAGGCAGCGGGTGGGATGTTGGTCTGGGTTTCATGAATTAAGTAACCAGACAAGAACAAAAAAAGTACCAAACGGTATGGCCTGAAAGTGAAGAGAGTGTTGCCTTACTGATTGCCTAGGTTTTGGGGGGGAAGGGACCTCAGCACCTTTTGCTTAGCATGGAGGAGGGGAGGGAGGGAGTGCTTGTCTGTCTCTCCCTTGTTTGAGCAGAGCGTGAGGAAAATTATTAAGGGCTGTGCTGCTTTGCTTTGTTTTTGTTTAGTGCTTAGAAGCAGAAAATAACAAGTTCTCATTCTGGATTAAAATATTTTTGTTCAAGTTCTTGATTATTCTTGTGGCTAAAATTTGTCGTGGCAGTGGCCGAGGAAGGGCCTGGTGTGATTCTTTGACTGCTGGTGGGTGGGATCCTGTGTAGGAGGTGGTCCTTGCAGCTCCTTTGCTAAATCTCTTTATGGTGGCAAAGCCTATTCTATGGGCTGGCAGAGCCTGTAGGTTCTTTGCCAAAATTGATGTAGCTACTTTTCTCACCTGTCCCAATCTCCCCTTACTTTGGGAAAATAAGTTTTCACTGCGTTGATCCCATTTCTTTTATTCTCTTAAAAGCTTAACATCTCTACTATTATTGGTATAGTACTATTACCTCTGTTATTATTTTTATAATAAGGCTAGTTTTACAGTAAGGGCAAGGCTTTTGCAGAGGCAACATATTTATTAAATGAGCCAATTCAGTTAGAAGAACAGTTAAAACTTTTTGGGCTGAAAATCCCATGCCAGAGCTCGCTAGAATGAGTAGAACTTGCACTTCAGCTGTGTTTCACTGTTTGCCCTTAATTTCACAGATGTGATGTGAAAAATTGCTATTGTCTCTCCTATCTCTTCTCTTATTAGAGCTCAGAGTCAAATATTTGCCAGCCGAAAAGCCAGTGCATTAAACAAAGGCTGGTATCCGTAGGTCAGCATTGCTTGTGAGTTCTGGGTGTGAGACATCGAAGGTTTTGAAGAGGGAACACTATTATGGTTCTTTTAATCCATACAAATGAAACCCACATGTCTTGTTAATGGAAAAACTCAGTGGAAGGAAACATTGCATATCCTAAAGCTAAATAATAATCTTTCATATGGGGAAGCACTGATACTGTACTTGACCATTTTATTTGTTACTTATTTTCAGTGTTCCAGTAGCATAAATTAATAAGGGAGAGAAAACATTAGTGAGTACTTTAACACAGCCAGTGACTTTAAATAAAGATGAAAGCTTCCTTAATTTCAGGAGTGTTAAATAAGTCCCTGAAGAGAATGGTACCTCCTGAATTTTGACACATATTGAAGGCAGACGAGCTTTTCTTTCTCCTTCATAGCACTACAATGTTAGGCAGTAAGGATACAAGCTATGTCTCATACCTTTGGACATCAGTTGTATTGGTCATCTTTGGAAAGCAGCTTCTGGGGCTATTTCAAGTGGAAACAGATGGTTTGACTCAACAGTGTCTTCTTGTAGAGATCCTAAGTTGGGATGTGTGTCAGCTGGGAGACTTAAGCTCCTTGTTGGTAGTGCTGCTCTCTTCCCAGTTTTTTGTTGTTGCTGTATTGTAACAGTTAAAGATGGTGGAAGGAGATACTCTGTAGTGCTTCCACCCCTGGGTGCAGAAAAACCCCTTGGAAGGTGCTCCTTGAGGAGCTCCCTCTCTGGTCCACGCTGTGAGCTGTGCTCTGAGTGCTCCTGCACAAAGACTTGATACTCTCTGGCTGCCTTTTGTGGCCAAGACTGCTGTTCCAGTGCTAACAAAAATGAAGGAGAGGAGGAAGGAAAGAAACCAACAACCCTTTTTAGTGTAGTCAGAAACTCTGTCAGTGTAGTTGTGTCTTAGAAGGGTGGAAAAAAAGTAAAATCTGTTATATATATTACAGTCTCTGCTGTCTCTGATCTGGAATCCCTGATAGGGAAGTGGTGGCGTGGCCGTGTCTGAGGGGAGGAGGAAGCTGGTGCATCCCATCCATCCAACTCAGGCTGTTAAAATGCACCCACCCTCTATCTATTCAGGATGAAAGGTATAATAGTGGGACAGCCCCAGGGTGGCTGATTCCCCTAGAATAGCTTTATTTCTCTAGTGGTTGTGAAGGGCAGATTTCACTAGGTTGTGTCTTCAGCTACTTCGGGGTTCTTGGCAGAAGCACCTGTATTGGCTACGCAAACAGGGACTGTAACCCTTTAACAAGAGGTTGTTAAAAGACCCCTTATGACTTGTACTTGGCAGGTCCAACTCTGTTGGCAGCTTATTCTGTTTCTTTGTTTGCAAATAGTCCTGCTCCTAACAGCCCTAATAGTTTGCAAATAGTTTTGAGTACCCAACACCTCTAAGAGAAAACAGTGGTTATATGAATGGACTCATCAGAAAGAGGGTGGGGAAAAAAGTGGGCTCTTCAGGTGAGACTTAGGGATCTCCATCTAAGCAAGTGGAAAAGTCAAAACCAAGCTCCTGAAACTGGAAATACTGGTATCCTGGAAAGCTATCTCATCTCCTCAAATGACTTTGCCTTAAAAGAAACAGGCAGGAGGAACTCCTTTAGAGCAATAGCCCCTTTGGAAAAGGAGGGAGAGCTAGGAGGATGCTTGATCTAATCAGAAATACCAACCATAGTGTACTAATGCCCAGTATGTTTGGGCTGAACAGAGGCTGCCTAGAATCTTGATAAACCAGGCATGCCTTGGTCCTTTCACTGTTGTCTGAGGAGACATGCATCATCCCAAACAAAAGTGTGTTATCCCAGGTAGGCGGTGGAAAATTGGGATACTGTGGATTTTCTGTTAAACTTTATGGCGAGAAAAAGGAGCTTTACTTCTTAGTTGTAGTTTGCTCAGCCCCTTACTCCCTCGTGGGCTATATTTGTCTTGCCCTCCTTCCACAAGTCACAGCCTCTCAGTGCTGTACTGCAAGGCAGATGAGAAGCTCCTCAACAGGTGCTCCTCTAAAAGCTGTTGCTGAAGCCTTTTTTTCTGTCTCAACCCTGTAGCCATTTAGCTACAAGTGAAGGGTTGTATGATCAGGCCCCTTATGGAAGGGGGAGATGACTCCTGCCACCTCCTTAATGTGCTGGTAACTCTGCTGGTGTATGGGTGGGTCTTGGTCTTGTTTGTCACTGGTAGGTACTGCTGGCCCAGTCACTGTGGCAGGAGAGGGTACACTCTCGCTACACTTACACTCTAGGATAATGAAGCTGACTTGTAGATGGTGATGCTTCAGCTTATCTTCTTTTTTTTTAAATCCACCTTGGAGAAAAAGAAGAGCAGTGCTCAAGTTGGAGACTTTATTATCCCTATCTTTGGCACGCAGCAGGAGCTCAGCTGTTGATTTGGTGCCATACCTTTCACCCAGGGGAGACCATTTCTAAGCCCAAGTGGCTCCACAGTTAGCTTTCACATGGTCTATTCACTTGTCCCATGAAGGGGTTGTAGAAGCTGTTGGTGGTGAGCGAAGCTCCCTTTTCTCCTTCTTCCGAGGCACGGCTTTGAAGCTTTCTTGTTATTCAAATAGTACCAAGAGCATCCTTCTCAAACCCGAATTCTGTAGTAAACAAACAAGTCTTGGTGCAGCCAAAGCCTGTGGCTTCCTTCCCTGCCTGGCACATGCCGTGTTTGTATGTGGAGGTAATAGCTGTCTCATGTACTGACAAATGTATTAATGGCTGGACTGGAATTAATACTAGGTAGAGTGAATGCTTTGTTCTTCATAGCTGGTTCCTGCTGCTTAATGAGTTGCTCTTAAAACTCTTGTTTTCAGCCCTAGTTAGGTCTGTGACTTGGCCAAGTGAAGGCTTAGAGCTCCCTGTGATTAGTCATTATAATTAGCTCGGAAATCTTTGCCTCGGTGATCAAGGTGCACTGTATAATGCGGCTTATAGTGGGCTCCAGTCCTGTCACATACCTTCAGAGTAGTATAAATGACACTGTTTTACTGGATATCTGTATGTATTTTTTAAACTGTGTTGTAGCATTAACATACCTTTTATTTTTTATTTTAATATGTGCTGGGCAGGTAAATCTGAAGTAACTGGCTCCTCAGAAACTTGTGGTTAGTGCTAGTCCCCGCTTCCCTTAGGTGAAACAATTTCTGGTCATGGCCAAGGCTTGCCTTACCCGTTCCAAGTGCAAGGTGAGATTGAGACATGGTGACTAATGGTTGGTTGAGTCTAGAGACCGAAATCAAAAGAAAACTTTGGGGTAGTTAGTGTGCTCCTTTCCTAGGAAGTCTGTATCTCTTTCTGCACTGGGTGACCTTGTCTTTTGAGGCTTTGACTTGAGGTTATAGCAAGGTGTTTTTAAGTGTTTCGACTTGGAACACTTTGAAATTCAGTTCTTGAAAATAAAAAGTTGATTTGTAAACTAAACTTGGTCTTACAAAAGCATTTTTAAAGGGATGTTACATTAGGTCTCTCTTTCTTTAAAGTTTACAAACTTTTAATTTATAGTTGCATTTGAAAGTTTTGACTTCTTTGTGCTTTTCGAAAGTGCAAGAGGATGTGCTCAACCTTTGTGAAGGCAGTCAAAGTTTCTCCAGCATATTCTAGAGTTGGGCTGCTTTTGTCTTTCTACCAGAGTTCGTTTTGAAACGCAATAGATGGTGATGTGACTGCCTCTAAGTATCATAGTTCAAACTCAGTAAGTTTGCTTCACTTCTCATGTGAGGTTTTGGGACTAAACAAGTGAGTTTAACCTACCTTTCCAAGTGTCTTCGAAAATTCAGCTCTATGCAGCAGCTTGTTCTTTGAACTTCATAAAGGAAGTATTGGTAAATGTTGCCTCTCTGGGGGGAGGAGGAGGCTGCAGCAGTGTGATAAAATTGCAAAAATCCCCTCTTGAGGAAATTCTACTCTAGGCTTCCCCCTTCTGTCATGCAGGTGTGTCTAGGGAACATCAGCAGGGTCTTGTGTGTACTCTGTGTGCAGCTAGGTGTATCTCCAGGAAAATATTCCCCTGCCCCATTAGGGGCAGAAGGATAAAAGTTGTGAGTTTTTGTTCTTAAGGTTATTTCATCTTCCTTGCCATCTCTGTTATCTCAGTGCTCCTCACCTGGATGGATTTCACAAATAATAATCTGAGAGAGCCTATGGCTTGTTTTTGTGGTGTAGCTGCCTAATTAGAGGAGTCTAACCACGTGGCTGTCTATCGCAGCCTTTCAGTTCTGCTGTCTGTAGGTATCTGTGATAACCAGTCATGATAGCATGTGCATGTACTTCTAGATGACTAGATGTCTTATCAAGGCTGGGGTTTAGTTTGTATAGAGACTTTGATTTGGAAGTTGAGCATTGAAAATAATTAATGTACGTGACCTTGAATTTGTGTCCTTCTAGACTTTTATAACTGTAGTGTGAAAGCACAATGTGTAACAAATGGGGAATCATAGTTGTGGCTTCTAGGTTCAGAAATCTCTAAGGAATATGTACAAACAAGGCTTGCATGCAGGGGCACTGATGCCTGCCCTCCCCTCTTAACTGTTCCCTGGTGAGATCCCTGGAGAGGGCACAGAGAGATTTTAGTTCCCCAGTGGGAGCGGGGATGGATAAAGGCTAAGGAAAAGCTCAGCCGAGTAGGAAAGGGCCTTCCCTCTTGAGGAACTGAAGCGGCAGAGCTGGGGAAGTCTGCCTTACATAAGAGCACTGCTTTTGAAGCAGTTCTTTACTTGCAGCTCTCATTGAAATGTGGAGTTTTTTCTCCTCCCTCTGACTTCCCACCTTCTTTGGGGGGGCCTAAATTCATCCCTCTGTTCTCATTGATAACACTGGTTGGAATCTTTGCCACGTGTGAATGGGGACGGAGGAGGATTTTCCACTTGCTCCCCACTTTGAGAACCAGCTGCCCCATGCAGCAGGCACTGTTGGCTGGAGCTGGGTGTAGCTCTGCGTTTAGGTAGCTAACAGCTGTGTGAGGACCTAAAAGCACCGTGTTTCCTCGTGCTAAATGGTGTAAGTGATCTGTAGGTACCGATGTGGATGTCTGTTCCCCCAGCTAGCATCTCCCTGTCCCTGGGAGGGGGCTGCTGTGTTGCTTTTGGGGGCTGTAAAGGCAGGCAGGCGTACCAGGTGTAGCATTTGTACTTTCTCGGTAGTGTTTTCTGTCTGGGAATCTTAAAGATGTCCCTCCTGGGACCCCTGTGCTGATCTGTGCAGCTGCCACTGCACTGTTCATGACAGTAGCCATGGGAACACAAGTGGGATGATACAAGTTTAAAACTCCAACTTGTTGCTAGGCAGACCCAGCTCAACGTGTGGATTAAGTAGTAGTTCGAACAGCAAAAAAACCCCCAGCCCCCTGAAGTGATATCCTGCTTCTTTTGTGGGGGAAGACACCCCGGCTCACCCTAAATTCTGGGTCTCTGTCTTTAGGCTGGCAGAATGAAAACCAGCCCACAAAGGGTCCCCTGGCACCAGCCAACCTTGGGGAAAACCCCTCTTGTAGGTCTGAATGATGAGTAGGTGGTGGCTGGGTGTGTGGTGGTTTCAGAGGCAGGTTTTGATGGGACCTTAAGAACAAAGTGCTGTGTAGTAGAGCCATATGCCATCCAGTGCACAACTGTTGCGCTGCTCGTGTGGTCTGGAAGTTGTAGCCTGCGTTAAAATAGGTGCTGCTAAAAGTGACATTAACTCTAAACACACGTCACAGCCTTAAAATATCACAAGATCACTTCTAAACTCTGGCTATAAAACCTGAAAATGATGACTAAGGCAAGGTAAACGCTTTCAAAACTTGCACTGCTTTTGCACACTGTTAGTGTGGATGCTGGTATGTGCTGGACAAGCTGGGGTAGAACTTGTAACTTGGGTAATCTCTTATTGAGGAGTTGCTTTCTCCCAAGCTCGTGTTTTGACACTTCTTGTTTGGGAAACGGGGGCAGCCCCTTTCCTCCTGTTATTTTTGTTGTGGGGGCCTGACAAAAGATGTATGGCAAATTAGAGGAGCCTGAAGGGAAATGGAGAACCAAACTGGAAGGGAGAGATGGGCCTCATGTGCTTCTTGAGGGCTGAGCTCCAGCATGCCTTTGTCTCTGCAGCTGTTGGCTTCCTGTGTCACAGCAGTAATTGGTTATGCTCTGGCCACTGGTTTAAATGGATCTTTTTTATTTTATAAACATTTGCTGTGCAGTAACTGTCATTCCTGTTGGAATAAGGCCATTTATAGAGATGCTCCCAATTACCACCTGCTCTTTTTCTTTCTTAGCAAAGTACACTCTTACCTGGTTTAACCTTCCACAGCAACTGCTTTGAAGTTGTTTTCTCTCTGCACCTTGGCTCACTGCTGTCCTGGTCCCCTCTGACCACCCTAACAAACTGCAGTTCTCCTTGTTTGTCCTTCCAGAGGTTACCTACCTCTTGGGGGGAGGGAGAGGGACTAAACTGCTTTCTCCATTTGCCCCAAATGTTTTTGTCCTCTTTCAAGAAAACATGGCTTTCCTTTATATGCTTCTACCCCTCCACTCCCTTTGTTGTGTGTTTTGTTTTGCTTCCTAAGGTGCTATTTGTAGTTCTCCTGCTTTCATGGTAATTTGTGTACAGCTTCTGGACCCTATCTGTCCACCCTCTTACTACCCCAGCCCTGCTCAGATTTCTGTGCTCTTTATGTTCCTGAGCCTGCTTTCAGGGTGCTTTGTCCCTCCAGGAGAGGGGACTTCTCTGTGCCTGAGCTACATTGTAGGTCTCCTCCCAAATTCCTCTTCTCGGACTGGAAGAAAGTGGTCATGACTTTTACTTTGTTATAATCCTGCTCTAAAAGAGGGGAAAATGTAGCAGAACTCTGTGCCTTAATAAGCTATTTTGAAACTTGCCTGCCTCTCTTGATACAGGGTCTGCCTGCTTTTCAAGCATTTAAATAAGCGGTGTGATATTTTTGCTGTCCTCACTGATGAATTAATGCCTCAGCTTCTCCTGTGGAAGCCTCAAGGCACGCTTCCACCCTGTCTGTAGCCTGGTGGAGCATCTGTCTCTTTGGCCAGTAGTGTCACTGTTCTGAACTGTTACTGCTGCGAGTGAAGGGTCCTGGGAGCAAGATGAGAAAGCTGATCCTCTCCCACCATTGGGGCCAAGCGCTTGACTGGAGCTTCCAGCCATCCCCTGCCCACTGGGCACCGAGTGGAGCCGCAATGGGGAGCTCTGTCTGCCTGAANAGGGAAGATTTTTCAGAGCTGTCCTCTGGCTTTCAGCCCAAGATCTGAGTTGCTTGGTAAATTGTTTCCTCCTGTGCGTACTGACTCTGAGAAGTGGGTCTGCTCTCTGGGAAACTACTGCATTGTACTCTAGCTCCTTCTCTAGTTTGGGTGGGTTTTCAGTCCTCTTGATTCTTAAGATGGCTGTCCTCTTAGATTTGCTTGGGAGTGTGAGTGAGTGCATGGGATCAGTTTATTTTCCCAGGCAACTTCAGGTGAAACAGCAAGCTGTCCTCTGGGCAGGTCAGATGCTGTCCTTGTGCAAACAGGGCAGGTATAAAACCGGCCATCCCACTAACAGCCTGAAAATTGGCAAGAGTCTAGGGGTATATCTGTGGATTTGGGTGAAAAATGACTTTTTTTGTTGGGTGGTTGGAGTTGGGAAGTCTTGCGGTTTGGTGTGGTACAGCTGGTGACTGAGGAATATCCGTGTGCTGGTCCAGGAGCAGAGATGGGCAGCACTCATTTTGTCTGACAATCTGAGACTGGCTGCTACTGGTTTGAAAGGATGGATGTACATTGAGAGCACCTTTGTAAACGTTTAAGCTGTTTAAAGAGTATGTGCAGGTAGTTATATTAGACAAAGTGATGTCCTTTATTGTACCCATCTTACTGAAGTCATTTTGGAGGATGGGCAAATGAATAAAGACTGAACTTCTTAAACCCCTAATAAGAATATTTTTAGAGGTCATAAAAAGAAATAAATTAGGTGTCAGGGGAATTAGGCTTGGAAGAGGTCCTTATTGCTCTGAAACTTGCTGGAAAAGGAACTGTTTCGTGTCCTCTTACCTGAACCCGTGCTGTGGGAGCAGACACTGGTCTCTTCTTGAAACCAGCCATCTCTAGCTCAGTTGGGTGGAATGCTGCCCTGGCTGGTTATCGCTCGCTCTGTGGCCGCTGCTGCGTTGCCCAGAGCAATACCTCCCCAGCAGCAGTGGGTCCCTTTGTTTCAGCTCAAGAGAAAGAAACTACTGGGTACAGTAGTGTTACTTGCNTATCCTCTCCCGCCATTGGTGCTGCCTCGGGGATGGGCTTCCAGCCGTTCCCTGCCCACTGGGCACTGAGTGGAGCTGCAATGGGGAGCTCTGTCTGCCTGAACCCTGTCCTGTGGCTTTGGAGAGGAGGGAGGGAAGGTATCCTCGCCTGTTTTGTGAATAAAGCAAAACTCGGAGTAGCTGCCTGACTCAAATCTGTGAGTTGTGGTGCAGTGAAGATAGGCAAGTGCTTGGAAATGGTTTTTCTCTTTGCTTTTTGCTGGAGATTCAGCCTCGGGCTCATGGTTGGGTGTGCTGAGTTGGGTGGTGCTGAGGGAAGCTGGGAGGCGGGNGGCAGGTCAGATGCTGTCCTTGTGCAAACAGGGAAGGTATAAAACCGGCCATCCCACTAACAGCCTGAAAATTGGCAAGAGTCTAGGGGTATATCTGTGGATTTGGGTGAAAAATGACTTTTTCTATTGGGTGGTTGGAGTTGGGAAGTCTTGCGGTTTGGTGTGGTACAGCTGGTGACTGAGGAATATCCGTGTGCTGGTCCAGGAGCAGAGATGGGCAGCACTCATTTTGTCTGACAATCTGAGACTGGCTGCTACTGGTTTGAAAGGATGGATGTACATTGAGAGCACCTTTGTAAACGTTTAAGCTGTTTAAAGAGTATGTGCAGGTAGTTATATTAGACAAAGTGATGTCCTTTATTGTACCCATCTTACTGAAGTCATTTTGGAGGATGGGCAAATGAATAAAGACTGAACTTCTTAAACCCCTAATAAGAATATTTTTAGAGGTCATAAAAAGAAATAAATTAGGTGTCAGGGGAATTAGGCTTGGAAGAGGTCCTTATTGCTCTGAAACTTGCTGGAAAAGGAACTGTTTCGTGTCCTCTTACCTGAACCCATGCTGTGGGAGCAGACACTGGTCTCTTCTTGAAACCAGCCATCTCTAGCTCAGTTGGGTGGAATGCTGCCCTGGCTGGTTATCGCTCGCTCTGTGGCCGCTGCTGCGTTGCCCAGAGCAATACCTCCCCAGCAGCAGTGGGTCCCTTTGTTTCAGCTCAAGAGAAAGAAACTACTGGGTACAGTAGTGTTACTTGCAGAATTATTTCAGTGTCTTTTAGGGGAGAGGGTGGGAGGCAATATGGTGGGGTCTCTAAAAGAGATGGGTAGGAGAAACCTTTCCAGTGGCTATGTAGTGCCTGTATAAATAAAGGCAGTGGATTTAATTCATGCTGCCAGAGTTGGGACAAAGCTTGGAGCAGGTGCACACCCAGAGCTTGCTTAAGTTGGAGAGATGCCTGCTGAAATGTTTATCAAACATTGAGAAGAAAAGGAAAAGGGTTGCACTGAACCTTTTTTTTTGATGATGCATTTATAAAATAACTTACATTTCTAAAGTGAGCAGCAGTTACAACCAGGGTTTGAAAAATTGCCTTGGTGCTTGCAAGCCACAGTGGGAAACACCTGTGCTGCAATATGCCCTGCAGCAGGAAGGGATAACATGGCTGGGTGCTGCTCGCTTGCTGTGGTGTTTGTTGGCTGTTGCAGCAGGGTTCTCGTGTGTGCTAGGGTTGCCTTCACTCTTACTGCTGCTCAGTTCTACATCAGTAGATGTAATTTGGCTTGATATCTGTATTTCAATGCTGTTCATTAGTGATTCTGAGCCTCTGGAGTAGGAAGGAATGTAGCTAGATAGACTTAGCTGAGTTTTACCTCCGTAAAACTATGGCATGCAGTTGAGGCACCAAAGCTGTCTTCAGACTAAGGAAGACACTACTGCACTAATGTGCTAATTTTATACTCTCACTTGGCAGGTTGCCTTTGTAATCAAAGGACTGGAAATTTTTCAGTTTGAACAAAATGTTCTAAGTAGCTGTTCTCTAGGTGGAAATGGATTTGATACAGGATACTGCCTTCAAATGAAGTCCATCTTTCCATATCTTTCTGGGCATGATCATTCTAACTAAAATTCTTCCTAAGTGAAGCTATAGTCGAGACTTGGGTAAGGCTTACCTCTGAAGTTTCCTTAGCAGAGGTGTATCTCATCAATCTTTATGCATCTGATGGGAATGGAGAAGGGGGAACATTTTCAGAAAGTACCTGGAAGTTTTAGGAGTGATGGTTGTAATTGATTTCAACAGAACCATTCTGTTATGTGTCATTTTCTCCCTGTTTGGTTAATAACTATTGTATGGGCTTGTGAGAGAGCAAGGTCAAAACACAAAAGCTTGTTTTAAGCAACTTTGGAAGAGAATGTCCTGGTGAGCTGTACAGTACCTGGCACATGGGTATTACGCAGGAGGGAGCAAGTATCTGCTTCTCATCAATAGTGTAAAAGTAATTACAAACATCTTTTGATGCCCTTGGGTTTTTTGACCTTTATTTTAGGGAATCAGTGAGAACTGACTAGAGAACATATATATCCAGACTTTGCATTTCCCAATGAAAATGTCCACAGGAGCAGAACAATCAGAGAGCAGTCATATATTTAAAGAGGTTTGAAATGAAATGTTAACTCAAAGGCCATGTTATGTTACTAGAAAGCTTCAGACAAATGGTGGAATTGCTTCCAGGCTGTATGAAACTCGTATTTTTCTGTTGCCTTTCATTTTTTTTTCCTTTTTAAAGTAGCTTCCAGTGTTCTTGAATCTATATAGAATTTTAAATACAGTATTTTTTAATGAGCCTAAAATCTCAACTTCTGTAATGAGAGCTGGCTGCTTTGTGTTGAAGATGAAACAAAACTCTGTGTGCCATATGTTAAAAGGGCAAGCTGACTTGACAACAGAAATGTGCTTTATCTTCTGCATTTTGGCCAGGCTCTGTAGTCTTGGAGGGCAACTGTAAGGAGAGAAAAATTGGTGAAGAAGCAAGAATGATACGAGAAGGACTTGTGAGGTCAGCAGAGCTGGAAGCTAAGTGTCTTAGGTGGGAAGGGGAGAACAGGAAGTCAACCAATCACAAAAGGTTGAAAAGTGGCAGCAGGGAAAATCTTAATTAAAAACAAAAAAAACCCCACAAAATCCTGCTGTTAGCATCCTCTTCTAAAGATGTTTGCCTATTCTTTTTGTTTCCTATCATTTGATAGATTAAACATATAGTTGCCAGTTCAGGTGAGTGTAAATCCACCCTTCTTGCACTTTGGAGTCTAGGTCTTGAATTCCTGAGATCAGGAGACAACTGGGGTGGTGGATGACAGGATCTTACTAGCCAAAAGCAGTTGTGTCTGAGTGCCTGACACATCCACATTGCACTGAGCTACAGCAACTGTTTTGGTCTGTGTTAGGGGTTCACGTATGTGTTTGGTACTGCTCTGGCAACCTGGGCAAACAAGCAGCTTCCCTGGCAATGGGTGAGCCAGAGCAGGCTGGCCCTTTCTTTAGGGCCATGAAGGTGATCAGAGGGCTGGAGCACCTCTCCTATGAAGACAGGCTGAGAGAGTTGGGGTTGTTCAGCCTGGAGAGGCTCTGGGAAGACCTTATAGGAGACTTCCAGTGCCTAAAGGGGGCCTACAGGAGAGATGGGGAAGTACTCTTATCAGGGAGCATGGTGGTAGGATGAGGGGTAGCAGTTTTAAACTGAAAAGGGAGAGATTAATATTAGACGTTAGGAAGGAATTATTGACTGTGAGGGTGGTGAAGCATTGGAACAGGTTGCCCAGAGAAGCTGTGGGATACCCTGTCCTGGAGGTGTTCAAGACCAGTCTGGATGGGGCATTGAGCAATTTGGTCTGGTGGGAGGTGTCCCTGCCCATGGCAGAGGGGTTGGAACTTGATGATCTTTAAGGCCCCTTGCAACCCAAACCATTCTCTGGTTCCTGTCTTTCCTCCCAGGGAAGGAGAGCTGTGGCTTTCCGTGCTGACATGCCCTCTGCCAGCCCTGCTGCTGCTCAGGCTATTGAGCTGAAGCTTGCTTGCTGTGACTTTTGTTCTACCTTACCCAAAAGCAGTTTGCTCAGAAGTTGAGGCCTTACATAGTGGGATGCAAGTTGTGTTTGACACCTCCCGTTGTTGCTCTATCACTTGTGATTTCCTGTGACCATCAGCAAAGTCTGATGTCCCCACAGTATACTGTTTACTTGGCCCTATTGTGCTGGGCTTGCTGGAGTTTCGTCACCATGGAGCTAGTGATTTGCTTGCCATAACCTGCAGTAAAGGTGGTGGTGGATTGTTGGCACGTTTCAGCCATACAGTGTCAGTGTATTTTGCTCTCCTGTTGGTTGTTCTGCCTGTCCTTTGAAGACAAGCAGTGTCCTTTTGTACTGCTGTTGGGGCACGGGGACTTTGTGTGTCATTAACCTGCTTTCTGCCGGACTGTAGCTGCTAGGAGTGTGGGTGAGCCAAATGAACTGCTGGCTCTGGGGAACGGCCCTGAGCCAAATGCAGGAAGAGCCAAATGCAGACTGGAAGGTTTAGTCACCATGGAGGCTGGCTCTTGGCACCATATTCAGCTGAGTAAAGACATGTGGTTTGCAGGGTCTAGAGTATGAGTTCACTTCAGAGTGGGTCTTCTTGCCTCTTGTTGCTTCTGTTCAGACTTGAGTTTTACAGTACAGGTCTTGTTCATTCCTCTTTTTGATTTATTCCATATAAGTTCTTGGCTAAATATTTGTTTGAGTTAAGGAGCCCTGACGTCTTTCTACCCTTAAGCTTCATTTCCAGACTCCTTGTTTCATCCCTGAGCTGCACAAAGCATTGTATTGCTTTGAGATGGAAGTGCTGGCACCATCTGCATTCCTGGACCCCTTTGGGGATGGGAGGCCTTGCCTAAATTCCCGTTCCTTATGACATGCAACTTCCCCCCTCTGAAAAACGAGCAATATTGCAGTCACTCACACCCTGTTCCTGTGCTGTATGTTACGAGCAGGACCCCTCCCTGCTGTTGGGGTGTTCTTGCTGCAGCCGGTGGTCACTCTGGTAGTGAATTTGACTACCTGTGCCCAGGGCTCTGTTCAGTAAAAGCAGGCGAGAGATCCCTGTTTGTACTTCCATCACAGTACAGTTACACCCTGTCGTTTCACAGATGTCTCAGTGTCACACAGCTGTAGGGTGACAGAGATCCTCTTGTCAAAGCAGATGTTTAAGTGGCTGTTTAACTTGCATGGTAGCGAACTACCTCCGTACAACCACAGTCAAGTGGAGTTAGAAGTACAGGCTAGCACTGAGTGAGGTGGTGGGAATGCTGCCTCAAATAGCCGTAAATAAATAGTCTTTGGTCGTGGCCAAGCACAGCTACAGTGTTAGTGAAGCGAGAGAGGGAATGAAGTAATGATCATGGACAGACCTTGGAATGAATTGGATGAGGGAAGCTGTCAGCACATCAAAAATGGCCCTTCTGTGTAGATGTCTGACTAATTGGCAGTGATGGGGGCAAGAGCACGTAGAACTCTGGGATCTGACATTAGCTGCTGAATGGTTCTCTGGGGCATATCTGACCGCTGGAGGTGGCTTGTGAAAGCCGTCTGGTAGGTTCCTTCCAGGGTTTAGATGTCTAGTAACAAGCAAAGGTGGGTAGTGGCAGGGGAAGAAAAAGAACCTGTTCCCCTCCTCCAGCCATTTGGACTGAAAGTACGAGCTTGTGCTGGGATTGGGAAAAATGAGTGCTATTGCGTGCAGCCTTCATGGCTCTTGGTACCTACTTCCCTGCACGTAGAGGAGCCTAGGACATTGGCCATGGGGAAAGTACCCACTATTCCTGTTGAGGGCAGGACTTCAGTGCACAGTTAATCCAGGTACTAAAATGAGTAATTAGCACCTCTGCTCTGCATGTGTGTTCTCTGTAGAGCCTTCATCAAGTTCTTGTGTTTCTTGTTCTATTAGCCACCAGCTGGGTCACCTCTCTTTACACAATCGAGGCTGGACTTGAATGAATGAGAAGCCAATTGAGAGGTGAGCCAGCTTGGTACACAGATCATGTGGTGATGTTTCTTCCCTTCCCCTTTTGGGCCAGTGGCTTAAAACCTTGTCCTGAAAAGACATCCTCCAGTTGATTTTTCAAATAGGGAAACAGGCAGGACTTCTAATAAGGGTGAGTAAACTTGGTTTAGGTTACTTTGCCCTGCAGCAAAGATCACTGACATTGATCACTGACATTTTGGGCCAATGTTAATGGCATNGAAAAGATTCTTAAGAAGAGCTTGGTTTCATTAAACAAAGTCACCTAAAATCTTGACATGTGAGAATCATTTCCACTCAGCATAGACTGTGACAGGTGTTTCACCATAGGAAACTCATTGCTTGACTTCCAGTGTGACCTTGGGCAGAAAGCTGAACCTTTTAGCTTTCTCTCTTTTACGTTAAATCTACCAGTGTTCAGGACGGGGATGAGAGTGGAGTGGATGAGCCCATGTGTGCATGTATCTAGAGATATTAGAGAAGGAAACCAGCAGCTTGAGCAGAGCTAGTGCTTTATGAGGCAGGGCTGGAATTCCTGCTGTCTTAATTGGGGATAACAACAGAGATGGGGAGAGGAGGTGTCAGTGTTCTTGGTCTGTCTTATTAACAGAATTGATGCATCTGAAGTCTGGTCTGACCACAGCAGACTAATTTCATGTTCTGAAGGTAAAACAGGAAGAATTTTTCCTTTGTGATCTGTCTTCCAAAAGTCAAAAAGTGTTTCTGGCTGCAGGGAAACTAAGGTGCATTAACTATTCCACTGTGAATTCCTTGTGGAGACAGCGTGCTTGCTGTAGCTTTACTGCACAGTAAAGCAGGTGCAGCCAGTGCTGGGCTTGCCTGTCCATCTCGGGGAGGAGTCCGCATTTGTGTACTGCAGGGGGGGGAGGGAGAGATCTCTCTAGCAGGGAAGGCAGAAGCTAAATTTACACATTTCCCTTTCAGGCTGCTTGGAAGGAAGAGAAATATATAGCAAATTAGTGCGTTGGGGTCAGACTCTGTAGTGCCAGACCCGTGCTGTGCCTTACGCACGGCATTGACACGTCGCAAAGTTTAATGCCTTCCCTCTGCCTATAATGGAGTGATGGACTGGAAGGTTTCCTAGACTGTCCAGTGCAGCTCATGTAAGGGTATATTTCTCTGGGTTACCTTAACTTCTAGGCTGTGATGCTGTCTCTCTTGCTTGCTCATGCAAGAAAATCTATTCCCAGGGACTGCTGGAGTTGGGGAGTCCTCTGCTCTGATTGCTTTGTGTTGCCCCTGATTCTGGAATGTCACTGTTGTGCACTGTGAAGCTTGGCACAGTGAAGAAGATATAGCCCTGGAGCAGAGGGGTTTCACTGGCTTAGGAGAAACCCTCTTCCCCCTTAAAGGTTTTGGAGGTGCCTCTTGGCAGTTCCTCTTCCATGCTGTTTTCTGTGACTTTCACTAGAGGGTTTCTGAGAATCTGGAGGCCTCTGCCCTGAAAATCTGGGAGGGGAATACAAGATACTGGAGAAGGTAAGGAAGCTCTTGAGGCAGTGTATTCCAGCATGCGGGATTCAAGTAAGTGTTTGGAGCCCAGCATTTCCCACACTTAAAGGCCTCATCTACTGCAAAAGCTGGAGAAGTGAATGCCACATGATGCTAAGAGAAGCATGTTCAATTCTTCTGGGCTTCTGTTTAGTCGCCTGCCTAAATAAACACCCTCTGCATCAGTCACACCGTTGTCTCATGCTTCTGAGCTAAGTTCATTTTCCCCACAATGGTGTAAAGCAGGAAATGAATTCCAAATCTTTATTAAATGACAACTCCAGCACTATCCCCTGCTAAGCAATGAGAGGACAGCTGGTCTGTGGAGACACCACAGCATTTGTCATTCGGCCATGTGCAAGGTAGCCAGAGGGTGCCGAGTGCCTGCTGCATCAATCAGAAGTCCTTGGTAGTGGAGCTCAGGTTTGTTCCAGCCTGCACTGTGCAAGGTCCTGTCTGTACAACACCCAAGCTGTGGTTGTTTGGAAATCTTAACAAAACTTGTGTTCAGTCAGCTCTTGGAAGGGAGAGATTAAAAGCAGGTCCTAAATGTCTGCTGTGGTCTGTGAAAACCACGGTCTATTGGATGGTGAAATTATCTTCCTAGGCTCAGTTATAACGGAGCCTTAGGGCACCCTGAGGGGAATAGTCTCTAGTTAATCTGATGTGGAGGCATAATTTAAGCAGACCCCTGTTAGGGTTCAAGGCCTCCTGACGATCTGCTTTACCATGAAGAGATGCTATCGTGACACGGACAAGCAGAAGCTGGTCCAAGGCTATGACCAAGTATGCCTTGCTGTAGTTGGACGTGTGTTATGACAGATGAGTACGCAGGTGAGCAGAGAGGAGGGTAAGAGGTCACAGTAGCTAGAAGAGCTTCTCCTGCATCTTGCAGCCAAACAGCCGTTGTCCTAATCAGCACTTTGTGGGAATGGCTTGCAGAGAGAAGAATAAAACAAACACTGGCTCAGCAACCTGCTTGCTAGTGTGCACCAAAGTGTCTTCAAAATGTATTTCTTTAAGGTGTATTACCAGCTATGCAGAGCGATTTTTGCCTCAGACAAATTGGTCTGTACCTGTACCTTGGTTATCGTAAGACTCTTTGCAGGTTACATCTAATCACCCTAGCATAAATCATCCAACTGTCTAGTACAATAACCCCCACTAATTATTCCTGGAAACCTGCTTTTGAGTTGTCAGAGTGTGATCTCCGTTGGGCTAAGAATTAAGTTAAGTATGTGGTGCTGCCTTGGTCCCTGCTCAGTGCAGGGTGTGCAGGAGAGCCCAGATGGAGACCCCAGGTTCAGGAGCGGTGGCTGGAAGCCTGGCTGCCTGCTGCTCCTGTCTTCTCAGCTCTGTGAAGTTGTACACTTTTAAGTGAATGATGCTTCTCAGGGGTTTGGAGGAAGGAGGTGTGCAGCACCCTGTCCTGCTGTAGAGCTGCTTGTAGGGGAGCAGAGAGTGATGTTGCCAGTATTTTGAGAGCAGCCCTTGGGGCCTGTTGTTCTTTAGATTGTGACTGGCTCCGATTGAGGACTTGTAGCATGGCTCTGTCACTAGTTTGCAAAGTGCTTTCCTTGTGGCTTTATCAATCACAGCTTTAAAAATAAACTTGGAATTATTGGCTGTGAGCAGGCTTACGATGGCAGCTTGTGCTGTTAGTTCATCTTTGAAATAGAGGTGTGGGTCATCTGCTGGCAAGCAGAAATCCCTAATGTTAGGTGCCTTGTGGCCAGCAAACCCCACCCTTCTACCAGCAAAACTTGCTGGGAGGTGATTCACTGTAGTTGTACAAAGCACAACTATATCTGCCAATATAGCAGGATACTGGGAATGCTCTGGGGATGGTTTTGTGCTTAACTGCTATGGAGAGAATCCATGAACTTCAGAGCACAAATGCCATGAACCAGAGCCCAGCTAGGTCAGTGGAATGAATCCCTTTGGGTAGGAGGACTGTAGGCTGGGCCTTGTATTGCCATTTCTCTTCTCTTTCCTAATTTATGATAAAGAACTGTGGTTCTTTTCCCCTTCCTCTCCATTTCATTTTTTTTTGTAGCTAGTTATAATCCACAGTATTGTCTTATCCTATCACTTGTGATTCTCCAAAATTGTAAATTGGCAAGGGATTTGATTGAAGCGTAGCCATATATGAAATATATTTTTTGACATTCTGAGAGCTTTTACAGTAAGAACAACAAGATTTCTAGAACCTAAATGTCTTGTCTTCATTTGTTTAGCTTTTTGTTTTAATAGCTGTCTCCAGTGATCTTTTTTGGGCAGTTTACCTGGTGCAAAGGTAAGACTTGCTGTTCTGAACTTTTCAGAATCACTTCTGCCTGCCTGCCTCCTCAGGGCTCTCTACTCGGTGCCCACTGTTGCAGCACCTGGTTAGAATAAACTGATGTGGCACATGAGGAAGGCTGGACTGGGGAAGAAGGAGAGGGGACTTGTATCTGAAGCTGCAAAGGTACAGCCAACCTCCTTATGGCTAGTCGCTGGCCTTTCTTCCTAGTTCACTAATGTATTCCTTCATTTTCCTGTGCATTAGTCTTTGGAATATTGCTAGAAAAGGATAGACATGGATGCAGTTTCCTCTGTTCTGAAGTCTAACGGAGATAGATCCTTAGCTTCTCTGTAACTAACTTATCCTCCTTGACTACTGCTTTTTGTTCCTGGGTTTTCCAGAAGATCTTGCTGATTTGCATCAAAACAGGAAGTCTGCAGTGCTGTAAATAACTGGGTGGTTCAGCCTGATTTTTTTCCATCCAACATTTTACCAGCTAGAGTTAAAATTCCTTTTTATTGGCATCAGTTGTCCTGAGCTAGGACTAGACTTTCTCTCCACACCTAACCTATCCAATTTCATTGTGGAGACACAGGAAGGATTTGAGGGAGAAGTGGGGTTGGTCCTCCCTTAACCTTCTGTTGTATTTTGGCAATATTCCCTAGAAAAGTACTGTTATGAGAAGATGCTGCAGAATGTCAGAGCATCCTTGGACTCAGCCTGAAGGTTGCTGTCTGTCATAACCTGACTCTAGGAAAAGAAGACTTAGTTCAGCAGCCTCTAAGGAGGAACACACCAGATGGACACGGAGGATTTTGGTTTCCTGGTGAAGTTCTGCTGCTGAATTGGCTCAGTCATACCAGTATAAACAGAGAGCAGCCTCCTTCCACTGCAATTGTGTGATGTGACTACTTTTTCATTGATAGTAACTGCTCAGTTATTGCTCTCATCTTTTGTACCTGTACAGACATTTGGCTCTTCTCAGTGACATCCAGTGATAGGACAAGGGGCAACGGGTGCAAGCTGGAACAGAGGAGGTTCCACTTAAATATGAGGAAAAACTTCTTTATGGTGAGGGTGACAGAACACAGGAAGGGGCTGCCCAGGGAGGTTGTGGAGTCTCCATCTCTTGGAGACATTCAAAACCTGCCTGGACGCGTTCCTGTGTGACCTGATCCAGGTGTTCCTGCACTGGCAGGGGGATTGGACTGGGTGATCTTTCAAGGTCCCTTCCAATCCCTGATATTCTGTGATTGTGTGACTGACCCTTCTTGCAGTAGCAGCTATAGGTAGGCTAACTGGACTCTGCAGTGAGATCCCTGGGTATAAAAACTTCAGAAACTCTTTTGATAGCTTGGGTGTATGGGTATCACCCTCCAGCTTTGTTCTTTTAGTAGTATGTTTTAAGTAAAGCTTAAGCTGTGTAGCACAACTCTGGGTACAGATCTACCAATGTAGGTTTCTGAGTTACTCTTTGTCTGTACTAAAAAGCTTTTCCTGTATAAGCTGGTAGGCTGTGAATCAAATCTGCTATAGTTAAGGCTGTATAACTTTTATGGAGGAACTCCAGTCAGTTTTGAATAGCATGCTTTCCCCTTCCTTTCTTCTCCTTCCCAATAGGGTCTCCTATTTAGAAAGGGGTTTTGTGAAACCTTAAATGATATTTGGGAAACTTCTGGCTTTCCTAGGTAGGCAAAGCATTTCATATCCTACTAGATGCCACTCTGAGGCTGCAAGCCCAAGGATGCTTTCCTTTTGTCCTGCTGGAGTGACTGGTTTCTGCAGGTCCTTTGCCTTTTCAGGCCAGGAACCATTTTATGGAGATCTCTGATATCTAGGTCCCTGAAAAGGCTGGTGTCTCAAGCAGGAGGGACACAGCTACCAAGAGACTCAGCCAGGTAACTGGCCTGACGCTGGAACAGGAAGTGCAAGTACTGCTGGTGTCTACACTGGAAAAATTACAAAATAATTGAGGGTGTGACTGCAAAGCACAGTAGCTGTCCCGCAGAACTCCACTTTCTCTTTCTCTTTATCAGCAAGGGGATTTTTGTAGCTGTCTGCTGTGGAATTTGTTCTGCAGTTGTTGGTGCAGAACGTGTGTTGGTAAGCTATTAATACGGCGAGATTCACTCATCGGATGTGATGAATGGGAGTCTCCTGTGATCACTGTTACCTCTAGGAGGTAACTTGAATTGACTTTCTGTGGTCTTCTCACTTTGAAGTGCTCTGTGGTAAAAATTCCCTCAAAGTCTGTCTCTGCCTGGTTCACGGGTGCGTTTAGCAGTTCTCTCTGCCGTGGAGCCTGGACCGCTGTCTGGATAATGGCCTTCAGACTTTCTAGCCCTCTGTGTGTGTGTGTCTGCAAAGTGCTGAGTAGCGCTGCGAGTTGAAGACAGAAGGGGAAGCAAGGCACTGAGGTAAAACCTCTTGCTTCTGCTCCAGGGAACAAAACCTGGTTTCCCACGTAGCATCCCTGTTTCATGTTCAGTCACTTTCTGTGGTAGTCAGAAATAAATCCATTTTCGTACAGCTTTTTCTCCAGAACTGCAGTGCATAAGCATTCTAGCAGATGATCTAAGCTTTTGTTGTAACACTGCTTGAGTGGAGAAAACATGGGGCTTCTGCCTGCAAAGCAACTTAGCAGGTTAAGGTCTTCATGAATCAGTAATGAAATGCTGGGAGTCCCATTCCAAGGCACAGATCTTTTAGGTCTCTGAGAAGAAAATAATTTCCTTGGGTTTTTTGTTTGTTTTAATAAATGAATAAAGTGGTTTTATGGGTGTCTTGTGAACTCTGGGCTCAAAGTCAGAAGGTCAGATTGGTGCAGATCCTCATAACCAGAAGTGAATGATACCTGAGACTGGTGTGTGGATGATAGTGTTGTTTCATGAAGGCCAGATAGTTCTCTAGGGCAAGACTCAGTACATGAAACAACACTTAATCTCTATGGAAAGGTCATGGATGAGACGTAGTAGATGTGAGGACTCATTATGGAAAAAGAGTAAGTCATTAACTCAGAATCCACTTTCCCCTCCCCAAGTCCAGCATGGAGAAATCAGAAGGGATACTCTTGAGATACATTTAGGATTAAAAGTGAAAAGCTTTAAATGGAGATGATTGTTGCACTTAAGTTATTCAGAATGTTTTCTGCCACTAATTAATTCAAATATGTTTGCTTGATTTTGAAAAAATAAAATGAGTATATATGAATTTAATTAGTGATAACACGGGATCAGATTTACTTTTTGTCCTTGCTGTTCCCCTGTCACAATGAAAGACACTTTTATGTAGGCTGGGATGTTGTACTTGTTTCTTTACATTTACGTTATGACACTAGGTCTTTATTTACGTACCATTTCAGGGCCCTCAGGATATATAACCTTCTGTTTGCGTTAACAATATTGATACTTTTATTTCTGACACTTCTCCTCCCTCCTTTGTCTCATTTTAGAGATACACCAACTGGCAACGAATAAACTTATTACCATAGGGTGCTGTGATGTTCTAGTATCACTTCTGAATGGTGATAAACATACTTTGTATTTAAAAGCTTTATTTGCAAGCATGTCTGATGGGAATTTATGGGCTAACTCCGTTAGGCATGACATGTTTTTCATTCCTAGGTGAGCAAATGAAGTTCCCAGTTCCTACAGCTCACTTCTTTCAAAACTTTTGGGAAAAGGGCAGGTAGAAAGAAAAGAGAAGTAGTTTTTACTCCTTGTGTTTCACAGTGTTGGGAAATGTTACACCTCTGGATGATGCGTGAGGTGAACAAGACCGATCATCTCCACATTAGGGTGTAACAAGACAGGACAGTGTCTAACCCATGAGAACATGGGGCATGGCATGGACCTTTCCCTGTGTCACCTGCACATGTGCCTTGTTCTACCAGGGCTTAGGTGGCTGAGGAAGTTCCTTTTCTCATTCACAAGTGTTATTTTTAGTGGCAGTGCTGAGGATGATACTATTGCAGATGGCCTTGAAATCACCTGAACAAAGAAATGGGAGGAGCAAGGGGAACTTGCTGTGTTTTTTGAGCAACGGCAGAAGTGGTAGGGTTGTGTGGTTTCAAGTGAGTTTTCCACAGAAGAGTCAAGGGACCCAGGGAAGAGGTTGTTAGTGTTGTTCAGTAGCAAAATCGGGGATGATAATTGCTGCTTCTATTAAAAAAAAAATGTTGGGTGTCCCCCTCCCCCTCTTCCTGGCCTTGTGGTAAGGGTTCTAGTGGCCAAAATTGATCATTGTGTAGGAACAGCAGAGGAAGAGCTTCTGAAAGCAGAAAAATCTGCTTTCCTAGTGTCCTTGCCCTAACCATTTGACTTGAAACCTCTGTTCACTAAGGTGCCAGCATCAGAGGGTGAAGTTGTAGATGACCGGTCCTAAATTGGATGAGGCACCACCACCTGCACACCTAGTGTGTGTGCATACAGCCTGGGAGGGGGTGGATCTGCTCCAGGAACCTTCTGTCAGGACACAGCTGTAAGAGACAAATTCTTATGTTTTGTGTTTCTACCTACCGTAGCCTGGTGCGTTCCCTGTCCCTCTCCTCTCCCATGCTTCTACGGGAGAAACCCTTCATTGCAGGTGGTGCAGTAGAGCAAAGGCATGGTGCCCTTGCCTTACGTGAAGTGTTACTGCAGGGCACTGGCTGAGCCTGCTGGCATGTGACCTTCAGTTTTAGAAATTGAGAAGCAACCTAGAAGCTTGTTGTGAAAGCTTTAGCTTTCCAGTAGCATCACCCTGGCAAAGTGGAGCTTGGATGGAAAAGGTGTAGTTATTCTGTTGCTGTAGTCCATCGAGTGGGATCTTCAGAAGTGCTTTGCTCTGGGTTAGGATGTGGGGGAGAGAGGTTGCATCACCAGCCAGTGTGA
Source organism: Jacana jacana (assembly GCA_013400555.1). Taxonomy (NCBI): domain Eukaryota; kingdom Metazoa; phylum Chordata; class Aves; order Charadriiformes; family Jacanidae; genus Jacana; species Jacana jacana. The sequence continues at coordinate 150,706 of VZTM01021194.1, forward strand.
GATGGAAACAAGTTTTCCAGCCTTACCAACTCTGCACAAAAAGAGCTCTCCAAGGGCAGTAAGCCAGAGATGTGGAAACTGTGGTGCTCTGGTGTAATCTTTCCTAGAAGTTGCTGCAGAGCTCTCTACTGGAGGTAGCACAGATATTTAAACAAGCTGCATAGAGGGTGTGCTGTTTCCGTGGTGTATTGCTATAGTCAGGGGTGCAAGGATTCTCAAGTAGATAGAGCCCAAGCATCCATAAGGCATTGCCTAATTATTACTCCTTTTCCTTGTGCAGGAATAACTTCAAACCTGCTCTCCCAGCATCTGTGCTAGTCTCATGTGACTCTTCTACATACTGACTGGGCACTTGTATAAGGAGGTGCTGAGGTTGTGGGGGGGGATGTGCCAGGGCTCTGGGACTCGTTGCATTGTCCTTGGACTATTAATGGCTTTTGATGAACAAGTTTGTACTTGTGGTTGAACTGTTGTCTTCTGTGAGGGGGAGAAAATGGAGGCTTTTGGAGTGGACTCTTGTTTGCAAGCTTAGATGGAGCTCAGCACCAACAGGCCTCTGAACTCTTCTGCACGTAAGTTGATGCCTCTGGTTTAAGACAGCACCAGACGCAATGGGATCATCTTGTTCTGCAAGCTTGGAACAGCTGGCAGTGGATCTGGAATGCTGCTATGAGAAGGTGGTCTTTTAAGGAATTTTATAAGCAGCTTCCTTCTTCCTTTCTCAGTGGGGGCAGAGAAACAAGTAGGGCCGTGTGGTCAGCAGCTTGGCAGCCTGAACTACACCAAAAGGGGGCTACAGGTGTGAGACTGATGTTCTTAGGACTGTTGCTGGAGGTTGTGTGAGTTGATCTAACAATCTAGTTGATCTAGTGATTTACTAGCCTGAACACAACACTGGTACCTGTGACAGTCATGATCTTGAGGAAACGAACATCCCAAGTTTCTTGGGAATCATCAAGGATATTTCTGTCTCTCTGCCTTTTGCCGAGGTCTTGTGAACATTGCTGGTGTTCAGTCTTTGCTGGAGCAGAAGAGCTGGTGTTTGTATCTTATGGTGGATATACCAGAAAAAACCCAAAGATCTACCATCCAGCTGTTGAGAAACCTTGGGCCATATTCTTGCTGAATGACAGTTTTTGAAGATGGAGTTTATCTGGGGCTTCAGGGAGTCTCATTTCCCTGCTGCTCCTGCAGGAAGGTCCCCCAGTTGTTGTAGGGTAGTGGAGAGCTGTCTGCGGAGGTGTAGGAGGGTGAGCAGATCACAGTGCTGCAGCTGGATGTGCCTCTGTGCTGCTCAGATGCCCTTGGAGTCTTGCTTGTATTTGGGCCCAGCACAGCCAGCCAGCACCCACTGTGGGCAATGCTCAGGTGGGATCTTGGGAGCAAGTAGAACAAGGTGTCCTTGTTGCTCTGCACAGTAAATGCATGCTGCAGAAATCTGCTCTAGGAAAAGAGCTTCAGTCTCTTTATTCAGTGAAGGTGGTTTGCTCTTGAGTTTGTGTTGGTTTTATTTAATTTTATACCTGGAGCTTGGTATCTTTTACAGGGTGTGGTTGTACATTCAATTTAGGTATTAATGAACAGAATCCTACCAAGAATCACTGCCAGCATCATGAATATCTGACTACAAAGAGTTTCACGTTGGGAAGTTGGACCAATCGGAGTGTGCCTTACAGGGAGCTGGGGCTCTCAGCAGTGTCCCTGGCTGTGCTGAGAAGTATTGGTTTGATGTGTGCGAAGCTTTTGCCGAAGGGCTGTCGGCGTATAAGGAGGGGGAGGCGAGGCTGAGGGATTTTCTAGGGTAGGGGGAGGAGTAGAAGAGAAAAGTCTGTGGAGTCAACTTACCCTGAATTATTTTAGCACTCGTTCTTTCCCTTCAATGTAGGTACAACTGGACTTGTAGCAATTGTGTTTGAGTGGTGGCAGAAGGCTCCAGACTTTCCAATGCACAGGGTGAAATCAGTGTTGCACCAGTACCTACGGCTCCCAGTTGCAGATCAGAGCTCAGCTGTACTAGGGATGGGGGATGTCAGTCTTTGTTTCATGGTACCTGTCTTGTAGTCTATCCTTTAAGGTAGCAAACTTTTATTGAAATAGCAGCCCATGGAAATTCAGACGTCAGGGAAAATGGTCATCTCTCAGTAAATGCAATAAATTATGCTGGGAAAGTTTCAGAGAAAGTGCAGGCCAGGATGAAAAAGAAGAGGGCATGCAGCTTTTCTGCTGAGGAAGGTGCAAGTGTCTCGAAGTGCTTGGCAGAGCCCCTCTCTATGGGTGTATGGTGCGGATTCCCTGGCCTGCCTTGTCTGGTAGTTTTCTTTGACAGTCTGCTTTCCTCTCTGGTGCCGCTGTGTCTCAGCTTTTCCAGCCCCCATGTGCACCTGTAAGGCTGTTGTCTTTTCCAAAATGCTCTGCACAGACTTTTTCTGCACTTTTTTTTTTTCCCTTTGAAGGCCCAGCAGCCTTAGCATGGTTTAGCTTCTCAGTCTCTAATAACTCCGCTTTTCTAAATACTGTCACTCCCCTGAGGCTCTCTGTCCTCTTTATGTCCCTGTGTGTTTTGTTTCCTTTGCTGCCTTGTTCTTGTTGCTGCTCTTTTCCTCCCTCCCCCTTTCTTTTCTCCTACAGGGGTGTATGTAAGCCCCATTAAGCACTTTTCTACAAGCCAGGGAGCTGAGGTTTGGAGTTGAAGTGAGCTGGTGGCAGAACAAGAGGCTGCATTGGGTCACTGATGCTCAGAAGGTGACAGCGCGGAGAACAGTGCTCCAGAGCGGCCAGTGTGGTAGTGCTGGATGTAGGAGGACAGGCACAATTGTTTTAATGCCTCCTTACGCAGCTGGAGCTCAGTATGGTGCCCCGTGGAGGGCTGCTGGTTGCTATTATGGAGTTATCCGATGGTCACTGGGTAAAGAAAAGGAGCTTGGCAGCTGCGTTTTGAATTTGTGCAGTGCGGGGCAGCGTAATTGATGTGTGAGGAGGCACAGCTGTATTCCTGTCACACAGCTGCCGGGGGTTGGCCACTGCATTTCTTTCCATTATATAATTTGTGGGAAGGGAAGACAAGACCTCTGGGCTCTTAACACAGGCAGGGATGCTCTGGCTGCTTTCACTATGATGATAGTTTTTGGGAGGAAGGGAGAGAGGGGATGTTTTGCCACGAGCACGAATTATGTCTAAAGGGGGAATTTTCTTTTTTCCCTCCTTTTTAATTTGGAGAAAGCAGAAGAATTTTCAGCCTCGATAAAGAGGCATTTATGTACTGAATAGGATCTCTTTCCTCAGATTGGAAAGACTAATGGCCCTGAACACAGTAAAATTAAGTTAATTTTGTAGCTGTGTGTCTGTGTGAGGAGGACGGTGCCGCAGCGTGCGCGGTACGAGGGACGTGCTACAGCGCAGGTAAGTGCAGCGCAAACAGCCTTCCCTGCCTTGCTGGGAAGTGTCTCCTCCTTCCCCTCCCGGGGCAGTGCCAAGCCGGGTTCCTCCCTCAGCTCCTACCAAACCACACTCTTCTCCTTCCAGCAGGGTCTTGGCTCCTCCGTTTATCTCCACTGCCAGGCTGGCGTTTGGCTGGCTTCTCCTTATCTGCTTCACCTACCCAGCCCCTTTGTGCTCGCTTCCTTGTGGCGATGGCTGGAGAATAAGGCTCGGTCTACCCTTTCCTGGCTGCAGAGGCTTTTCTTTCCCAGCCCTCTCCCCTCTGTCTCCTGCTGCCTCCCGGCTCTTTGTGTGAGCTCTGCTCCTGACGCTCGCCACGTGGTGGTTGCATTTTAGAGAGCTTGTAAGGCCTTGCGCCTGCAAACTTCTGTCTTCTTTGTTAAACGAGGTGGGGAAAGGGACTGTGCTGTAGACACGGATAGTCCCGACCGGTTTGCTTTTCCCTGAAGCATCTAAGCGGAGCAGAAAGCTGCCTGTTTTTCTGTGGGGTGCCCCAAGCACTACTGGCCTCTTCCCTGTATTCACCCTCCTGCTTGTGTCCCCATTGATTTCTTTGTAAATATGCTGTGGTGTGCAGATGCCGGCACTGCAGAAGGAGTGTTTGTAATCCCAAAGCAGATGCAGCTCAGGAAACCCCAACATCTTTGTGGGGCTGTGCCCCTCTTTTGTTCCTCTGGGCTGCGAGTGTACTTGCTGCTGCTTATTGCAGCTGAGAGCCTGTCTCTCTGGGGTTTGCTTCCATGTTTCTTGACACTTTTTAGGATCGGTTACATTCAGTGTAAAGTAGGAGTATGGGCAAACCAGCAGAACAAAGTGGGTGCAAGGCGGTGCTCGGAGTGGAGCCGTGATGAGTTAAGTGTTCAGCCTCTCTCTATTTATCATACTGCTTTTTTGCTCTGACATCATTAATGTAGATGCAAGACAAACTAGTTTTGTGACTCTTTTGAAGGTGGGAGAAGGAGAGGAACCAGACAACTTCTTATGGGTAGTCTTTTACTAGAAGTTGAATGTTGAAAACAAAATTTTAAGATTTGCCATGATTTTTAGCTACAATTTAAATATAGTCCTTACTCTGCCTCCGAGTTTGGCAAAAATGGGAAAAAACAAACCGACTTGTGAAATCTGTCAGAAAAATGTGATCCAGGAGCTGCCTGCGTTTCAAGGGCACGTTAAATCTAACTTTCTGTTTTTTTGGGAATGAATATCTTCCTTACAGCACCCTGTTGAGCCAGGCCCCGTGCAGACAGAAGGGAAGAGGGACTGTCTGTGCCTTGGGGAGCTTGTGAGCTAATGAATACAAGTCGGCTGGAAGCAGATTGAGTTTTCAAGATCTGATTTGAAATAGTACAAATGTGTCATTTGTGGGCTCCTGCTTGGTTCCAGCATTTCTGAGCACGGGATGATGAGGAAGGATGACCCACAGTTGGGGCTCTAACGTGGGGCCCAGGAAGCCTGGCTCAACTCCTGCCAGACTGGCACGCGCACGCGTGCGTGTTGATAAAAGCTCTCATCTGCTGGTAGGGGTGCTGTGAGGATAAGGACCTGGAAGACTGTCATGGATGGGGGTGAGAGGAGGATATGCAGCCGTCACAGACGTTGAGAAGTCGGATTTGTGTGGGTTAAACTGGGCATGCTCACAGCCTGTTGATTGCAGTTGCACAGCCCATCAGCGCATGACTCAGTGCTGGGTGGGATTTGATATCTAAGCTTCTCGTACACTCATGTTGGCCCAAGGACAGGTGTCTGCTTCTGGAAGTGGCTGCACCGTGAGAGGAAGCTGTGCCCTCTTTTCAGAGGTTGCCATCTCTGTCACTCTGCCAGGTGGGCCACTTGTGTAACCTCTCCAAAACCAGCTTTGGGTAGAAGTGGCCAGGTTAGTGTAGGTGACTTCAGCATAGAGGTAAGGACTCCCCTGAATGTGCCTGGTTCTGCTGCTCTTGGAGGGCACTACCTCAAACAAGGAGGTGCAGCGGTGGTGCCTTCCTGGATGTCCAGCCGCTCCACAGCACCCAGCTGGGCTTGGAAGATGTGTGTCTGCTGCTGTAGTGTGATGGGCTTGTCATCTCATGGCTTTGAGAAGTGTTGGTATTTGACCCAGGTTTAAAAGAATAATAATAATGATGTGAGAAACCTTTAGTGTCTTTGAGAGCTGACAGTGCTTAGCTGTTGCTGATTGATTCATTCTGCTGTGTAAAATGATTTGCTACTGCCAAGAGTACAGTAAAACGGAGAATTTTTCTCTCTTTTGACCTTTTGAGTGGACTCTTGTCTGGATGGAGACAGCAGTGTGTCCTATCTGCATGCCCTTCACAGTACTGTATCATCAAGCAGTAACATGATCACACAGTGGCCTTAGTTCATAAGCCATTGAGTATAGCTGGAGTTTTGTGATTTTTTTTTTTTTTTATTTCCTGAACTCTTGAGATCTGGGTGAGAGAGGAAAAATGCCCACACCTCATACTTATTGGACACCAGGTTCTACTTGGATTTGGTTTTGACTATCTCTTGATGAGGGTTTTTGAAGTGTGGTGGAAAAAATAAATCAGTTACTTGGTTAACCAGAAATCTACGTTTTATATTGCTGCTGCTTTCTAGGCACTCGCTACTTCCACTAGTTGGTGGAAGTTCTCTCAAAAGGATGCTTTCATGTGGACTTTGAATGGATGGGGAGGGAAGAGGTGTTGCTAAAATAATCAAAAAGTTACCTCTCTGCTTTGTGAACGCCTGAGACACTGGCTTTTTCTTTCTCCTTGCACTGTGGGCAATAGAAACAGGCCAGCCGGTAAGAAAGATGAGTAAAATGCTGCTTGTTTGGGTTTTCAGTGCTTGTGCAGGCCTATCAAGGCCAAGTTTGAACCCTTTGTAGGGGAAAGGTCTGCTCGATGAGTAAGGAGGTTCAGGGCTTTCTAAAGCTGGGGTGGTAGGAGTGACTCTTCTGAGTAGAGGCAAAAGCACCCGTCCCTCTCTCCCATGTTATGTGCCTCTCCTCGTTCCTCTAACCATGCTGGGAAATGGGAAAGTGTGGCTGGAGACAGGGAGTGGGGAGTACTCAGACTGGTGGTTGAAACAGCATTGCTGTTTTTAGTAGGAAAGGGAATGGGGAGAGCTGCGAGGTCTGAGAAACCCTCTGTTGCTCCTTGTGTCATGTCTCCTGGGTGGAAAAACCTTGGGAATCCAGAGGTGTCCTAGAGTCGGGGTTTGGAGAGGAGCCACTGTGTACTTCTCACACTCCAAATAAAGCAACACTCGTGTATTCTCCATTTCAAATTACATATCGTGTTATATTGTTTCTTGCTTTTTATTTTTGCTGCCAACAGCTGGATTGCCCTTTTGTCAGTGTGTAAATGGGAGTATGTCAGTATGTGAATGGGAGGAGGGGGCATACGGGGGAGCGTGGTTATCTGCTGAATGGGGGGAACGGGCAACCTGTTCAGTCTTATGACAGCATGGCTATAAAAAGGACAGGTGACACTTGTTATAAGCTAAGTAAATATCATGGGAGGAGGGGGGCAGAGCAGGGTGGAACAGCCCTTAACTGTATGTGTATGGCAGTGGTCTCTAAATTAGCTGTTGCCTTTCCAGATAAAGATCTTGGGAGTCATAGTGGTTTTTTCATCAACTCAATGGTAATAGTGAAAAGGCAGGAGTATTGTTAAAAGCTGTTATGAAAGCATATGAGAACACAACAGAACCTCGTTATGGCAGGTTTTATAAATCCTGTGGTGTATCCTCTTCTCGAACACTGCGTACAGTTCTCGTTGTGCCCCGTTTCCATCCCTCCCCCGTGCATACGTGCTTCTCAAAACTGTAAGACAGATAAAGTACAGGAATTGTTCTTCTTCTCTGTCTCTGGACAAGGGAGAAGTCCAGATGGTCATATGTTTTCCAAGCTAGACAAAGAGGAGTGTGGTCGAGGGTCTGTGAAATGGCAAGAGACACGCAGGAGGTGAACAGGGCACAGTTATTCTCTGCATCTTGTAAGGCAGGAAATGGGGCCACCAAATGACTGGGTAGCAGCTCCAGAGCTGAGAAGGGAGTGTGTGCATGGGCTTTCTTTGTTCTCCTTCAGACAACAAACATATAATTAAATTGAAGCACTCTGCCACAGGATGTTGTAGATGCCAAAATTACAGATGGGTTCAGAAAGGATTAGACTAGTTGATGGACCTTTTTTTCCTCCCCCGCTCCCTCCTCCCGTAAAGAGCCATGAAATCCATGATGCAGTTATGGTGCCAGGCTATAGAGGTCTCTCTGCTGGTCCCTGTCTCCCTATTCTTCAGTGCTGCCTGTGAATAATAGGCAGGACTGGGCCCAAAGAGCTCTCCTTGCTGGGAGTAAAGAAACACAACGGTGTGGTGGGAAGAGCTGAGGGCTGGCTTAAGTAAAGAAATGGAGACCATATGAATGTGGAGCTGTGTATGTGTGTGTGTAGGAGTTGCTGATTGTCAAGGAACAGAGGAGGCAGCAGAATCAAGTTCTATCTGTGTTGGAAGGAGAGGAAGATGTGTTTGTCTGCTGGTGAGGAAGCAAATAAGACAGTTTGCCTTCACATAGATCTGGCAGTGTCTGGGTATTTGTCGGCAGCACGAGGGCCTGGCACTTGAAGGAACGGAGCTATGTTATTGTTGTTCCTTTTTTTGTATATGAAATTAATTCTATGGGTGGATTGTGCTTGTATACACGTAGGCGTGCCCGCCCGTGTGACTTCTTGGCCACTGAAATGAAAGCGGAAGGGAAATAGTGCGGAGGGAAAGAAGGAAATCTCTTCTTGTTGGGGCAGCGGTCAGGGAGAGCGAACAGAAACCAAGAGTAGTTGGCTGGTGGCAGCTTGGCTCAGCTTCTCGCTTGGCTCCCAGAACTAATTGTGTGCATGCAGTTACCTATTTTTTAACAAACTTTAAAATGGTTCACTGCATTGTTTGTTTGTAGGGTTGTGAACGTGCAGGGCTTCCCAGGTTTGGTGGCAGGATATATGGGGGGCTCAGTGTGGTGGTGGGGTGGTAGCCACAGAGTGTGTGGAGCCCAGCAGGTCCCAGGTGTTGGTGGGGTTGGTTTTGTTTTTTTTTTGTTCCTACTGATTGGCAGGGCAGCGTGGATCCAGTCCCATCCCAGTCTTCCTGATGGAGCTTTGGAGCTGCTGCAGCTCTGAAGCACAGCCTGGGGAGGCCAGGGATGCTCTCAGGGATGTTGTGGGGGCCAAGTGTGCTTGGGAGGGCAGGGGAATCTCGTGGCTCTGACCTGATGCGTACGCTGCAGGGTCTTGCTTTGTTCTGGTTGCCTGCTTCTTAGCTGTGCTGTACTATAGTTAGTAGCCCTCCTCCTTTTTTTAACAACAAAAAAGGTGTATGGTGCAAATTTTTACATTCTTAAAAAGGCTTGCAACAGATCTATGGTAAAATCTTAATCTAATGTGCATTTTCTCCTTTTCATTTTGTACTGAACTCTCTCTCTTTAGCCAAACCTCCAACCCTTTCACACTTCAGTACAAAACCCCAGCCATGTCTAGACAAAACCCCGATGTGATTAGCAGAGGTGTGCTCCTCAATACTGAGTGTGTGTGTGTGTGTGTGTGTGGGGAACATTCATGCTTCTGATGTTATGTTAATGCCTTTCCTGCTCCTGTACGGCTTGCAGGGCTTGTGCACGCAGAGCTGGGATTCTGCAGAGCTCCTACTGGAATTACATGCATGTAGAAAAAGATAATTTTACACACTTTTGAGTGTGTATTGAAAGGCTGTTTGCTTGTGTAGTTATTCAGACCTCATCTATGGCTGCACATTGGTGCCACCTGCTTGCAGGAAAGAATGAGCAGACTCCTATTATTCAGGAAGGGGGAAAAAAAATCAAGGCGAGGCCTCAAACATCTGTTCCCGGCTTTATTGTTTGGTCTGGCCCGGGCTGTGGGCAGAATGTAGGCCACAGCTTCTGCTTTACTGCTAGCTCTTGTGCTGGAAAAGCCTCTTGGATCAGGTGTGTTCTTAAAAAGTTTAAAATAAATAAATACACACACCCCCCTCGCCCTCCCAAGGCACAAAACCCAACAAAGGTGTGAAGTTCAAACTTAGTGTGGGTTGAACTTGATTACTGTAAAGAACAGGAAACTGTGTTGCTATCCAGGCTTTTCCTCGTTTTCTCTTCCAGTTCTTCTAATGGTAATAATTTTTATCACTGCAAAGTGACCTTTGTAATCGTTGCTGGATGATTAATCTTTAACTGGGTAATTTTAAAAGCAATATTTTTCACACTGTTGTAATGTGTGATACCGTGGGTTTTTGTAGCACAGCACCTACAGTTATTCTGAGGCAATAAAGCCCTTCAGCCTGCATTCCCAGTGCTGCTGCTCTGTGGAGAAACCCAAATAGTTGCCTTTGTTTCCCAAGGCAGATACAAAACTGCCCTCAGAACTTTATTTGCATATAGATTATAGTGCCGGCTGGGTGTAGTATAGGAAGAGCTAACCGCTGCTTAATTTATAAGTTTTTAATTAAAAAACGTTACTCAACTTGCAGGATTCCAGTCTAAAATGTTCTACTGCATTTAATGCTGCTATAGGGTGTATAAAGATGGTATTTCTGTGAGGTACCAGCTACTTCTATCTAGGCAGTCCTCAGAAAATGCCGGTGAGAGGGGATCACAAGCGTTATCTGCTGACTCGGGGGGAAGTCACATGCAGAAGGAAGTGGAGATGGGCAGCAGAGTTCTTCAAATGTCTTTGAGCTGCTGCTTGAGACACCAGTGGCAGCAGTGGGGACGGAAGGTGGAAGAAGCTTTTGTTCTGACTCTCAATTTTGTTTGAATTCTCCTGTGCCACATAGGTATTTTGTTGTATCACGGCTGTGCATTTACACTGGTGCTGTGAGCCCGAGTAATATCAGTGAACCAGTGAGAGCTAGCTTTTTAAACTATGGGAGCCAGTGCCTCCCTTGTCTTATTTTGTTTAACTGTCATCGTGGGTACTGTAAACAGGGGATTTTACCCTATTCAATAAATATAAAGTCTGCATTGATAAAGAAAATGCAGGGTTGGGAATGGAAGCACTTGCTTAATCTCACTTCATTAGAAGTAAATACATTTAAACTTGGTCCAAAACTGCTTTAAGCAGCATTCACAGCTACGTTATTTTATGTCAGCTCCAGCTCTTCCCCAAACAATAAGAACTTCTGTTCACCTTTGTGGATTATACAATACAGCTTCTATATAATGCTGAGGGTTACATAGTAAAAGGAAGAGGTGTTTCTTAATCTTTCTTTTTCAGCCTGCCATATGTGAATTAAAAATGTGTTAGTTCCAGTTATGGGGGGATCAGTAGGTGCTGTTAGTAACGCAACAGCCTTTGTAGGTTGCTGCTGTGTACCTTGAGGATTTCAGTTGTTATTGTGTAAACTTTAATAACTTCATGAAATACATTGCTTGGATCTGGAAATTTTTTGTTACCTGTTGTCTTGCAAAAAAGATCAGTACCCAAAGAATTCCCTGTGCTTCCGTGGCGAGGGGTTTATAAACTTTGATTTGCCCATGTTTGCCGTCCAGAGGAGGTACAGAAGTGTGTATCTGTATCAACGGACACTCCTTTCTGAGTTAACTTTTGTTGTTTTTAAATAATGGAAGATCTGACTGGCTGCAGATACCCGCTCTCCACTCTTCATGGTGTGTGTTGCAATGCTCTCACATAGTCATACGTTAGTGTGCAGAGGGCTTCAATAGCTCTGAAACGTCCTGTGCAAACAGCAGCAGCAAAAACTCACATTGAAGACTCCTGAAAGGGTTATGGAGAAGTCAGAATGCTGGAGGCCTTGTGGCAGACTTTCGACCCCAACTTGGTCAGGAGGGAGCTGGGAGCAAAGTGTGTTTTGGCATCTGCAGGAGATGAGGATCATCTCTTCCAGGGGTCAGTACAGGTGCCAAAAGGAAAGGGCAAGGCACTCTTGAAGGGTTCACAGCCCCAGCTGGAACACGCAGCATCCTTGGGCAGAGCTGTGAGACAGAGCAGCTCCCTCAAGTGCATGAACTCAAGTGGGAGCTGGCACCGCTGCCTTGCACAGAAGCAAAATAATAGGCAGCAGAGTGGTTGGTGGCTCTTTTGAGAGGCCTCGGCTCCCACTGAGTTTATTCTGGCATGTTTCTTCTTTAACTTGGAGAATAAAAATAAAATGGGATGTACCAGGCTGGAGCTGCACACTGGCAGGCTCCCTTGTCTTTCTGCCTGCTCTTCATGCAAGCTGTCGTCCACCAGTGGTCCCTAAGACAACCTCAATGGTGCTGTGGATGAGGGAGGTGTTCTGCCTGTCCCTGCTTCCTCCTTCCCTTTTCTTGTCTCTTAGGATATGTGGTGTGCTGCTTGTGGAAGGGGAAACAGCCTCCCTCCCTCTCTTTTGCAATGGTGCTGTGGCACCATCATGTTGGGTTGAAGCCCTGTGGGGTGAAGGCAGAGAGGCCCTGTCCACGTGGGCCTGCTCTTCGCTGTGTACACGCTCGGCTGTTTGTCTCATCTCGCAGCCAGCTGATTTGATTTAATAATGGGGGAAAATGCTGTTTGCTTTCTATTTTGCCAGGTTACTTTTAGTGAATGTGCTTGGTTTGGGGAGGGATAAATGCCAGAGTCAACACAGGATGGGGAGGGAGAGGCAGGGAGCACGAGTCAGGGTGCAGTCAGAGAGCTGAGCAGGACCTCTTCTCCCTTCAGAAGTGGTGAGGCATTGGACAGATTCAAGATATGAAGTGCAAGCTTCACCCCTTGGCCTTTTGATGCAGCTCTTCAGAGGCTCTTTGTTCATCTCTCCAAAAGGAGATTCAGGTGGGATTGAGGGAGTGGTATTCCTGCCAGGCACAGCTTTCCTCCTCTGCTGATGCCAGCCACTCCATTGCTAATTTGGAATTGGGGACTCTTTGACCTGCAGGGGGGACATCATGTGTGTGGTGTGGTAGCCTTTGGTAGTTCCTGTTTGGAGACATGCACATTTCCCTTTCATAGAATCACAGAGGGGTTCGGGTTGCAAGAGACGTTTAAGATCAGGTTCCAACCCCCCTGCCATGGGGCAGGGACATCTCCCACTAGACCAGGTTGCTCAAAGCTCCATCCAGCCTGGCCTGGAACACTTCCTGGGATGGGGCACCCACAACTTCTCTGGGCGATCTGTTCCAGTGTCTCACCACCCTCTAATCTAAATCTCTTCTCTTTCAGTTTAAAACTGTTACCCCTTATCCTATCACTACATTCCCTCTTAAGAGTTCTTCCACATCTCTCTTGTAGGCTCCCTTTAGGTGCTGGAAGGTGGCTATAAGGTCTCCCTGGTCTCTCCAGGCTGAACAGCCCCTACTCTCTCAGCCTGTCTTCATAGGAGAAGTTCTCTAGCCCTCTGATTATCTTTGCGATGCTCCTTTGTACCCATTCCAACACATCCACGTCTTTGCTGTGCTTCTGGCTTTCCCTGATGGATGTCATGACTTCACAGCACCCTGGTAGAAGCGGAGAGAGAAACACACTTGGTGCTTTCAGCCCTGCTTTCTTGTCCATTTGCAGCAGCTCCGCTGAGCATGGTGGCTGAGGAGCCTGCAGGGCATGCAGGCATGTCTTGGCTCTCTTGCAGTGTTCTGGAGAGAGCCTGAACAAAGATCTGTGGTTTCATGTCAACACAAATGTATTCATGATGACAAACTGTGCAGCATGTTCAACACTGAGCTTATTCATACAGTCCAGATTCCAGCACCGGTACAACTTCGGTTTGCTTAAGAGGAAATATGAAGTTACCTTATCTGCAGAAGAGCCCCTCAGATGCAAGGAGATACGTGTAGGGAGGGGGTCCAAACCCATGGTTTAAGGTAATAGACACATCAGAGCACTTGCAAGGGGGTTTAGAGCTTGGTGTCCTTGAAGTTCCTTAACAGTTCCACTTCTCTGTTTCTGCAGAGGGTCCAGGTCCTGGCAGGGTTGACCCTCTGCTCTCTGGAGTAAGTGCAGCAGAGGAGTGTGGCTTTGGGATGAAGGGAGTGGGTTTTAAAGGATTTGGGGGATTTTGTTGTTGTGGTACATTTTTGGTTTTTTTTAATTGACAAAAAACATTTTTTGCTCTCACATTGCTCTTTTTTTCCCCCCTTCTCCCGTATGAGCTGGGATCACCCAGGTTTGGTGCCTAAAATGGATTTATCCCTGAGGCTTTAAACTTTGTGAGTGGCAGCGGGAGAGCAGGACTGACATCTTTATGCAAGTGAAAATTGGACAAACAGATGCTTAGGAGCGAGGCTGTCCCATGTAGTAACCTTCACAGCAGGGGAAGACTTGCTTCAAAGGCTCAGTCAAGCTAGTATTATTTTTAATTTAAATCAGCACACACACACACAGATTTGTAAATGGGACAAACTTTAAAAGTAACCTTTTCTTTACAGAGTGAGTTTTAGCTTGGATCAGTTCCCTCCTGTGTCACAGCATGTGGGCCATGGGGTGGGGATACGTTTGAGGGAAGAGAAAGGGATGGGAATCGCTGTGGAAAAATCACCTGGTTGGGGATGGTCGTCTGTGCCTGAGTTAAGGCAATGGGACCCTGCATCCCATGTGAATTCTGGCACTGGAACAAGGTTTAGGGGGGGCTGCTGCTTGTAGGAGTGGGTGGTTCTTTTGGGGTTGGAAGAAGCATCCGTGATTCCTCCCAGACTTGGGACAAACAGGGGAGTCAGTCAGTAGTGGGAAAGTGACTACAAAGTGTTTGCTCCCACTACAGCTGTGAGAAGGAGCTAATGGCTATGGCAGGGACTTTAGGAATACCTGGTGGGTAGCCTAGATGAAAGGGTAGGATTAACTGAAATGTCAGATGATCTGTCTACCAATATACAGCTTCTCTAAACATGAGTTGCACTGGTTTAACTGCAGTTGCTTAAACAAGCAAATCCCATTGATCCCAAATTGATCCATTTCTCTAAAAAAGAGTAAGCCTTGCCCTCCTCACATAGCTATTTTTACATGAAATATAGAATGGATTAAATTGAACTAGCTTTTGAGCTTTGTCACTGAAGTGTGTAGTGTTTGAATTCACCCCATTATCCTTTGTCCAGAAGCAGGGGATGGGGGAAAGAATTCCCCCATGCTGGTGAGCCTTGCAGCTGTGCTCGGGAAGATGTAGGGAAGGGATGTAATAACCACTCTGCTCTCGGCCCCCTCTTCCTCTCTTCTAGCTGTTGCTCTGAAGTAGCCATTTCAGTGTGCTTCCAAATTCTGAGCAAGGTCTTAAGCTCTTTTGCACTACACCACCTACATCCTTGGGTATGTCAGGACCTACAAGAGAGATGGGGAAGAGCTCTTCAGAGGGAGTGGAACGATTGGAATAAAGGGTAATGGTTTTAAATTTAGATTTAGATTTAGGGGGGATTTAGATTAGATATCAGGAAGAAATTCTTTACTGTAAGGCTGGTGAGACCCTGGAACAGGTTGCCCAGTGAAGTTGTGGAGGCCCCATCCCTGGAAGTGTTCAAGGCCAGGCTGGATGGGGCTTTGAGCAACCTGGTCTGGTGGGAGCTGTCCCTGCCCATGGAAGGGAGGTTGGAACTTGATGATCTTTAAGGTCCCTTCCAACTCTTACCATTCTATGATTCTGTGGTCATTTAGCAAGAGTACTTGTGCTGTATGTATTTATAGAATCACAGAATTGTCTAGGTTGAAAGGGACCTTTGAGATCATCTAGTCTAACCATCAACCTAACTGATAACAACAACGACCCATCACTAAACTATGTCACTGAGCACTATGTCAACCTGTCTTTTAAATACCTCCAGGGATGGTGCCTCAACCCCTTCCCTGGGCACCCCATGCCAATGCTTAATAACCCTTTCAGTGTAAAGATTTTTTTCCTAATGTCCAATCTGAACCTCCCCTGGTGCAACTTGAGGCCATTTCGCCTGTGAGGCCATATCGCCTGTGACTTGGGAGAAGAGACTGACTCCCCTGGCCACACCCTCCTTTCAGGGAGTTGTGGAGAGGAAGGAGATCTCCCCTCAGCCTCCTCTTCTCCAGGCTGAACAACCCCAGCTCCGTCAGCCTCTCCTCATAAAGCTTTCCTCTAGGCTGACAGCTCCAAATCCCTCAGCCTCTCCTCATAAGACTTATTCTCCAGAGCCCTCACCAGCTTTGTTGCCTTTGTCTGGACCTGCTCTAGCACTCATGGGATCAACACTGGATTTAGAAGAATGCCTGTTGTTTGCCTTGCTTGTAGGGGACAGTGGGTGCGGGGGCTGTTGGCTTGAAGGGGTGATGGGGAGGATGCGGTTCTGGAACGGGGTGGCAAGCAGTTACCTGTGGTGCTAGGGAGGGGGTTTTGGCCTCCGTAGATGTTTGAGGAGCACACCCACCTGCACCTCCCTGCCCTTCTATGTATGTTGGCCTTTAGGTGCTTCTGGCCTTTGCAGAGAAGCGTGAGTTTTAACTTAACCTTACTGGGTGTGTTGCAGTGGCCCCTGTCTCTGAGGAATGATGGCTGAGGGTTACAGATGTGGCTTTGGGTGTAGAGGCAGCATGGGACAGATGATGTGGGAGTGCTGGAGGTGCTGCTTCACACACCTTTGCAAGTACAACAAACTTGGCTGGCTGTTGCTACCCAGAAGCAGGCAAAGGAGAAGCAGCTTGGTTGGGGGGAACTGGGCAGAAGGAGTTCCCGAGAGTTGCATGAAGTCCAGCATCTACAAGGGGGTTTGTGTTCTGGGTGTGAGGACCAGGGATGTGGGGCTGGAAGGAGATAGCTCTGAACCCAAGGCACTCCCTTTGCAAAGGGAGATCCTGGGTACCTTGTGGGGGGAGCTGTGATGGAGGATGAGGAACACATTTCACCAAGCCTGCTTGGGTGCCACGAGGTCCCACAGTACCTCACTGTACTGGTTGTCACCTCCCAGGGCTTGCTGCAATTAACAGCCAGGAAGGCTGTGGCGCTCCCTCTGCAATGCCCTGAAGCATAACTTGGGGTTTTAACCATGGGAGGTGAAACTTCACCCACCATACTATGGGCCAGGATGTGCGCCAGACATGTTGGGGAGGAGGTTCAGCCTGCTAAACTAGGAGAAACCTTTTTCCTTTTCCTGAGTTAGGTGGGTTTCACCAGTTCAGCGAGTGAGACTGTGGTAAAGTCAGGTGTTAAACCTCGCCAGCAGAATGTGGGCATCTGGCTCCTGCACTGTGGTGGGATACTGAGGGTGCGTTGGGATTTGGGTGGAAAGTGTTTAATTTCCTGGAGACCTGACTGGTGATTTCTGTCTTTGAGGTTTTTTATGAGATGAGAATGTGCTTTTCAGGGTAGTGCAAAACAAGGACAGAGACTTTCCTTCTGCATTTTGAACCCTGTGCTATAGAACTCCAGTAGGACAGACCTTTGTGGATAGGGAGAGTGAGGAGCAAAATTTGATGAAGAGGAGGCTTAAGTTGGCCTCTTCTATACATTACGGACTGCGACTTTGAAATGAGGGAGAAAGTAAAAATTGAATCCCCAAAGTTTCAGGAATTTTTTCTTTTTGGTTGAAGTTGTAATTTTAACTTCAGTTTTGTAATTTTAAATTCAGACATCCTTTGTGTTCTGTGTTATACAGACCTTGTCTCCACCCCCATCTCTCACCACCAGAGGCTGTTGTTGTCTCTTCTCACTCCTGTTTTTCTGCCTAGTATAGAAAGTAATGAACATGCATAGTGCACAAAATATCTTATATGTTAACATTATTACATTAACCTTATTAATAACCTTAGTATATTAACCTTATTCTGAAAAAAACAAAACCCCAAACTGAAAGATAATCATAGCACTTGTCATGGAAAAAAACATCGTTAATTCAAAGTAAATATATCATTGGCAACTGGTTATTTTTAGTACATGCTATTTGTTTTTGAAATTTAATGCTAAGATATTTTTGTCATCTAAACCCTGGGTAGATTTCAGGTGAAAACCAGTAGCCAAACGGTGTGTGTTGATAGCGTTGTCATTACTGAGCTTTCTGACGTGTCGAGAGGAGCGGGAGCCGGGTGCTGTCAGGCTTCTTTCTGGCTGCAGTGAAGACATGTGAGCAGATAATGGTGTGATTTTCATACCTTGTGCCACGAGACAGCGTCCTGGCGGTGCATCTTTCCTGTTACTAGATCTTTTCTGACCTGTTTGTTCAATGCATGGTGAAGTGGCGGTTATATGTCTCATTGCGCAGAGGAAGTAGCGTTGTGTTGAAATATTGCATAAAATTTCAGCGTTAAGTGACGTTTTGTAGTGGAAGTAGTTCTGTAGGCAATCCTTCATAACAAGACCTGCAAGTTCCTCTGGGCCAGGGTTGGGTAGTTGAGCTGGCTGTGTGCGTGCTGACTCAACGGAGCAAGCTTCATTCTCTTCTCCTCCTCCTTTTTTGACTGCTTGTGACCCAACAGCGGCCGATTCACGAGAACCCGCTGTTGAAATGCGCCTCAGCTTGAGGTTGCTCTTTCAATCTACGTGCAGCTGTGGTTCTTCACCCGAGACTTTCAGAGGTCTTGTGCTCACCCGGTGTTAAGCTGGTTAAAAACGGACCTGCTTTCTAGAGCGTGGGTGCGTGTGCGCAGCGTGGGTGTGAACATGCAAGAATTTCTCTGGAGGGGTTGAGCAAAGCACCCGATTCTGACCTGGGGGACCCCATGTGTGTGTGGGATGGAGGCACAGAACGGCTACTGGGGCAGGGGAGGAGGTGCTCAGAAGTGAAATCTGGACAGTTCATCCATGTAGTTAATCCATTGCAGATGACACTAAGTTGGGTGGGAGTGTTGATCTGCTTGAGGACAGGGATGCTCTACAGAGGGACTTGGACAGACTAGATAGATGGGCCAATGTTAATGGCATGGCCTTCAACGAGGCCAAGTGCCAGGTCCTGCACTGGTGCCACAACAACCCCATGCATTGCTACAGGCTTGGGGCAGTGTGGCTGGAGCTGCCTGGCAGAAAAGGATCTGGGGGTGCTGGTCAACAGACGGCTGAACATGAGCCAGCAGTGTGCCCAGGTGGCCAAGAAGGCCAAGGGCATCCTGGCTTGCATAAAGAATAGTGTGACCAGCAGAAGTAGGGAGGTGATTGTCCCCCTGTACTCAGCACTGGTGAGGCCACCCCTTGAGTATTGTGTCCAGCTCTGGGAACCTCAGCACAAGAGAGATATCGAGGTGCTGGAGCGAGTACAGAGGAGGGCAACGAAACTAGTGAGAGGCCTGGAGAATAAGGCTTATGAGGATCGATTGAGGGAGTTGGGGTGGTTTAGTTTGAGGAAGAGGAGGCTGAGGGGAGACCTCATCAAGGGATATGGTGTAGGGGATAACTTGTAGAGTAGGGCTGATGGCTGGACTTGATGATCCCAAGGGTCTCTTCCAACCTAAATGATTCTATGATTCTATGTGTCTACCCTGAAGTCTTAATGTAGCTGCACAGTACGGTCTCATGATGACAAGGGCTTGGAGCCTGCTGCCTGAGCCTAGCTCCTCCCTTTTTCATTTAACGATGGCTGGAAGAAAAATAATCATGTATGCTGGAAGAGAAACATTAATTAGCTTTTAATTTAGATCCAACGTATGCTTCTAAGTGTGTACTGCATAAAAGAGTGAGTGTGCGGTATCTGTCATGGGGGGTGATGCACTGAAGAAACAAGGAAGAGCCTCAGGTCTGAATGGGAAGAAGGGGTTTTAATTCCGTGGATGGGTTTTGTGTCTTGATTAAAAGCTACAGATGTGTGATAAGTCACTTTTGTATTCATTTTGCATCTCAAATGACTTTCTCTGTAACTTTGTTTGTATCTGTTTTCTCTTCTCTTAAGCCAAACTCGCAAGACGAAGTCAGGAGAGAGAGAACCTCGGCATGCTGGTCTGGTCACCTAACCAGAATCTGTCTGAAGCAAAACGTAAGTCTCTTCAAATAATCTTATTCCCCATTTCCCTTACGTGTGTCACTTCAAGAATGCAAAGTTGCCTCTTGCAGTAGCGAGGTTATGTCTGTGACCTTTCCATTATGACTTGAAATTAATTTGAAAAAAGAAAAGCCTACAAAGCAATCCCTCAGAAGAGCTGCGTTCCCCACTGGGCAGTTGCTCAGAGCACCAAATCCATGGAGGCAGGGAAAGCAAGAGAAATGTGACACGCTTTCTTCTCTGGTATGAATGCTTTGAGATACTTATCCACAGGCCCACTACTGCTTTTTTGCTGCTGGTGCTGTAGAAAGTGACAGAAATAACTGGGGAGAGCAAATTGAAAAGTGTTTGGGAGGGGAATATATGATAATTAGTAATACCTTTTTCCCACAAAGATATGAATAAAATCCACATCTGGAGCCCATGGAGGTTTAAATGCCAGAACAATTGCAGTGCCTTGGAATTCCACGTGAGGGCAATTACCAGTGCTCTGTGTGTGTCTGGGAACAAGTCTCAGTGCTGCTGCCAGATGGCAGAACGAGTGTTTGAAAGGTTTGTCTAGCTACAGTTCTCCTCATGAATAAATAGGACTCTTTGATTAAAGGGCTGCTGTTTGAATGCAGTAACTAAACCTAAGTGCTTTTAGGGGAGGGAGCTGAAAGGAAAGGAGCTATTTTTGACTCTGTGCTTGTACCTTTTTTTTTTTTTTTTTTTTAAATAGTCCTTTCTGATTCTGGGACCGAGAATGAGAATCTTGCATTCCTGTTCCTCTGCAGTTGTCTGTGGTGGCACTATTAAGTTGGTGCCTGGTTTTCCCCTAGACACAAGGGCTGAGGTGCCCTCACACACTTGTGGGGATGTAGTGGCATTTGCAAATTAAGGCAGCAGGGATTGTACACAAACTGGCTCTGTCATGAAGGGGCTGGGCTCTGCCCTGGGGCGTTTGTTCCACTGAGCAAGTTGCCCCTTAAATTACAGAAGGATGATCGTACTGTGATCTACAGATAGAAAGGGCTTTGCAAGGATCATGTCTGCCTTCTCTCCTACCAGTGGTGTCTTGTCTGCTCCCTGCTGGCTATTGGATGCTGATCTAAATAAGACTGATGAGGAGAAGTATATATTTGACAGTTATCCACAGCTAGAAACCTCTACAAAGGTACAAGGGCAAGAAACTGTTGCCTTTACCAAAAGGAACGACTCTTCACAGGTTGTCTGTGCCCGTAGCTGCCTCTCAAGTGTGACTCTTTCAAATCTCAGCCCAGCTTTGGAATGTTTAACTCTTGCCTGTTAGGAAACAGGCTTCTTAGGGAGGGAGGAGAAGGAGGAGTCGAGGACGTGTGGAATTGAGTAAAATATAATCTGTGACTGAATGTTCTGTGGCAATTGGCATAAAAATATTCAAGGGTATTATAGAGCACACAAAGGATGGGGATATCTATTAAGGAGATGTCACAAACCTAAGAGGTAATTAAAAATGCAGTATGACATGGATAAAACCTAGGTGGCAGTTGGCTGTTGCTGGGTACGATAAAGTTGAGGATAACAATATAAACATAAGAGGGCAAGAAGAAATGTCTGAAGAGATTCTAAATTATGGTTAGAGTGTAGGCTCAGCGCTGATTTCACCATCCAAAAAAGATACCCAAACACCATATGAAGTATTTATTTTTTTCTGTAAGAGAAGTGTGATGCTCTTGTGCCATACATGACACACAAAGTATCTCCCAGGTGCCTGATTGATGTAGAGAGATGGAGTTGTGAAAGTCAGCATGTAGTAGTAGTAAAAAAAAAAACAACAAAGGAGCATTGGGAGAGGTGGCTGAGGGGACCTTAGGATGGCAGGAAAACTCCCTCAGGTGGGGAGAGGGCAGCTGTGCAGGGAATGAGAGAGCAAGGTGTAAGAGTGAGCTTGGAGTGTTTGTCTTTGTCTTTTTGTCATTTTGAGCTGACACTATGAAAGGTATCAGTTATTTCTGTCTCTACCTGGCATTACTTAAAAGTGAACTGTGAAAAACAACTCCTGCTGAAGGTAGCTGCTTTTGTTCTTTTTGAGACCAGAAATGGATTGATTGGTAGAAATAAGTTTTATAGCTCTAATGTATTCAGCCAACTGTTAGACATTGATTTGCCACTGCATGAAAGTCTGATTCAATCCCCCTTCCTTTCAAAAGATGTGAACCTCCTCCAAAACACCAGTGTTCTGCAATGGCTGTAGAGCACTTACTAAATGTATTACAAGGAGAGTTCTCTAATCTGTTTTATGGTTTATGAAGAAAGAACATCAGGGGACAGGAGGTCTCTTGAGTTGCTCTCAAGTTCGCTGACGAGTCTTGGCATTGTTGATAGTGAATCCTAATTAAATGGGGTCTGTGGGGATGTGTAAGAGGGCTGCTGCTGATCAACATTTCCATCAGTGACAGGTGAATTGATACAGAATTGCTGTGGAGAGAAGTTGAGGGTGAGCCATAGACTGACATGATGGTAAATAAAATGAATGCTACTGATAGTCTTGTAGGGAGTGCTTTGGATCTTTTCCTAACTTGAACTGATGCCAACACAAAGGGCTCTTAATGACCCAGCTGCAGGGTTATGAGTCTCGCTACTGGAAGCTCTGACCTTACCTTCTGCATCGAAGGCTGATGTTTGGAAGGAAGTGGTTTGGAGACCACTTTTGGGGACCCGGGGGGGGGGTAATTTGACAAAGCTTCCTGGTGTCTGGCTTGACGCTGTGCGTGAGGTGGGTGTAAACAGAGTGAGGTGTCACTGGAACGTTTGCTGCCTCTGTATCAAGCAGCATTCAGAAAAATGGACCTCAAAATAGTGGCTTTGGTCTTGAAAAACTGAGAAAATGGAGACAGGAGCTACTGAAATGTTTTGAGAACTGAAGACAAAGCAAACTCTGATGTTTTGCTTACTGAGAAGAGACTGAAAGGCCACTATTGTCAATTATTTCCTCAAAGGGAAATGTTGA
Organism: Jacana jacana; assembly: GCA_013400555.1. Lineage (NCBI taxonomy): Eukaryota > Metazoa > Chordata > Aves > Charadriiformes > Jacanidae > Jacana > Jacana jacana. The sequence goes on from VZTM01021194.1 coordinate 172,985, forward strand.
TGTAGTAGGAGATGAGTATAACAAACATGGCTGCAAAATAAGTCCATGTGTACTTAAATGTAATGCCCAAGTAGGTTTTTTTGTGTGATTGACTATTGGAAGTTAGCCAGAGTGTCATGGTCTTGGCCAGGTTGGCCAATCAGAATGACAGATGGCCTCTCTCTCCCTGCTCTGCAAAGAGAGGAGAGGAAGAGATAAAGATTTATGAGTTTGGAAAAAGAACTAACTGGGCTCGACCCTGCTTAGCTCCCGAGGTTAGACAAGATCAGGTGTTCTCAGGGTGGTATGGATTCTCTATTTCTTGGTGGCTTTTTAAACCATGGATTTTTGTGATGTGAGTTATTTTTATTGGGGGAAATCATTGGCAGTGTGAAATGGGAAGTGGAAGGAGCTGTGGACTCCAGGAGGTTGGTGGAGCCCCTTGGGCTGTAAGTACTATGACCAGGAGCTGGCACGTGCATTCTTAGTATTGCTGTTCAGGTTAAGTGTCGGTGAACAAATCCTTCCAATCAGCACCGTGGTGGTACCTGTGTCTAGTTACTTTCATTTGTACTCCAAAGCCTTTAATCCCTTCTATGCCAGTTTTTGTGATCTCTTTAAAAGTCGCAGGACTTCTTCCCGTGACTGGGACCCAGTCAATGTAAAGACAGAAGGTAGTGCAACACAGATTAGGTGTCTGCTCAAAGTGACCTTATAGCTCTTCTGTGCAATCAGTGAAATTCTTGGAACCCTCCTCCATTAAAGGTGATCCTGTGCTGCTGAACACTGTGGGCAGATCTGTGACAACGCTCAGAGCAATGCACGCTAATGAGTTTGGCAGAGGGCTGGCAGAACTGGTGGAGGTTGTGGGAGGGTCCTCTGTAAGCTGCTGAAATGGGTCCTGGAAAGATAGTGTTTCAACCAAGACCTGGTGGATGTCTGCCTGCCTGATCCTCCAGGCTCATACAGTTACTTAAAGCCTGTTAGGGTCTCGTGCAGCCCGATACTGAAGCAATGAGAAACCTTTGCCTGGACGCTGTGAAATGATGGATGTGGTAGAGAAGATTATGAATTATGACAAACCAAAGTATGTGTTGGCACATTGATTGCCTTTTTTTTTGCCTTTTTTTTTTTTTTTTTTTTAAATCCTGTGCCTTGTTAACCATTAATCCTGGGTACAAACCAGTTACTGCCTTGCCCATATTAATACCACATTGGAATGGTGCCAGCATGTTCCATATCTGCTGCCAGCGAGTTCCATATCTACTGCCAAACTTCTGCCTTTAAGGGGTCACTTGCATAGCAGTTGCCACCATTAGTGAGTAGTTCACAAAGCTAGCCCCAAACTGGAAGCTTGTCCTGTCTCTTTTGAAGAAAAAAGGAAGAACTGTCATTGTGCAGTAACTGAACATTTGGACTTAAAATAACTGTTCTCCCCTTCCAGCTCTGCTCCAGATACCCCGTGTGCTGTGGCTGGTGTCGCACCTCTTACAAAGAGCTTGCTTTCAGAATGAGACTCTGAGAGGCTCTCTGAGGACTTGGTACCACAGAGGGCAACTGATCTGGCTGTGCTGGGATGCTGTCCCAGAGAGCAGGGAAAGAGACTGGGAGAGAGGAGGAGGAGAAGGTCTTGAGCAAGGTGACATTGAGGAGCAGGAACCAGCTTGGTGGAAGACAGGCATCTGCTCTCCTTGAGTGGCATGTGGGGAAGGAGGGGAGAAAATAGTGAAAAATGCATCGTAATGATGCTGTGGAAACCCTGCACAGGATAGAGATAGAGCTGGGCCAGCATGAAGCTATTAATAAAACAGCAGTGTCTCTCTCTGTGCCAGCTACGCCAATGGGTGGAACCATAAAAATGACATGGGGTTGGTTTAGAAATGAGCAAGTGCTGGCATGCAGCAGATGCCCAGGAGCAAGGGATGGAAACCAGGCGGGAGGACAGGATGTGATGATTGCTTTTATGCATCTGCAGTTCAAAGGTGAACCACAAGAGGAAAAAGATGCATTGTTTTACTTGTGTTAATCTCTGTTTTGAAAGTCATTTTTTTTGCTCTCTTCCTGACGGAATACATGTACCACTAGATGGGAGTTTTGGTTTCTTACTGATGCAGTAGTGGCTGGATTTATGGGGTGTCACTGAAAAGGCAGTCACTGTCCCTAATGCCCATGGGAGAGTGGGTGATAGACAGCAGCTGAGTCCCCTGGCCTTGTGGTGCCGCTTCTCTTTGAAGCGATGGTTCATCGGCTTGATCAGCATGCCAACTTTGAACGCTCACCAGTGCCTCCCTCCCTTACCCTGTGGCATCTCCCCCTGTGAGGCTGCAGCTGGCTCCCTCCTGTACATTATGCCTGCCTTGGTGCACTTGGAGGGGATTTAGACAGGCTCCTTCCCCCTATGGAGGGGAGGTAGAAGTGCCCAGGGGACGTGGGGACAGAGGAATGCCAGAATTAGGTGAAGCAATGAGTGCTCCAGCATCCTGGTGATGTGCTTGGCCAAACCCATGGCTGAGGGGGAAAGGGAGGGGTCCCTAAATGTGCTGCAAAACCTGATACTGGGAAGGCAGCAATGTGCCAGCTGAGGCTCTGATGGAGGAAGAAGTGCTGGTTGCCATGGTAACTAAGGATATTAACCCTGTGGTGTCTGGATGGGCAAGGGTTAGTTAACTGCGCCACAGGCTGGGTAACGGTTTGGGAGCATGGAGCAGCCGTGCTCCACCCTAAGAAGCTGTGAGCTGGCATTCAGGATCTCGAAAACTTATGTCCCAACCAAGTCTGTAAGCGTGTCCTGATTGTTAATTGTGTCAATGGCCTTCTTTGGGTGGGAGTGTGTTTTGGTAACTGTCCTCTGTTGTGAAGGTGAGGTGAATCCCAAAATTTCTGAGGACAGGTGACAGGTTTAAGTGGCCAGAGTCTTTATCCAGATGTAATTCAAGGGGTAGTCTTGGCATAGAACAGGCTATGATTATTATTCTTCAGCGTCCCTTTTAAAGGGGATGTTAAACAGGCTTGGAAATCACCTTTATCTGAATTTTCTAACTTAAAATGACTGTCAGATTAGAGGAGAGGAAAGTGTTCGTCTTCTCGGGTTGCTGAGTGTCTGATCATGCTTTGTGTGGCAAGTCTATTTTCAGTGTGTAGTTGAGCTATAGCTGTTTTAAGAAGGGCTTGTGCTTGAACATATCCTTTCTGTCTCAGCTCAATTATTTTGGCCTGTGAAGTCTGTAGACGTTTGACTCCGTCAACTGTTGTCATCAGCTCTCCTTCTCCTTGGGGTGTAGGGTGCCCTGGCAATAATGAAATGCAAGTGGAAAACCGCAAGTGGGAGAGAGTAGACTGGCAAAAGCGTTGATCTTAAAACCTCTGTTTTAGAAATCAAAGCCCCTTTAAAACGCATTTGAAATGGAAGAGATGAATGCTTCAGAGGTACCCAGAAGCCTTTCCCTCCCTGGTGCAGAGGCACCCCTGCCATGGGCAGTAGTAGTGAGGGAGAGGATGTGGTTTTATGTCCCTCCTCTCCATCGTGCTGTAAACAGGATCCCTGAAACAGCTGTAATTGGGGGGTTATTTTTGGTTCCCTGTCCCTTCCAACCCCCGTTGTTTCTGTGACCTGGATTATAACACAACCCCACAAAAGGTGGTGGTGGTGCTCATTGAGGGTGCAGCCACCTTGGTCGGGGATGGGAGAACAGGAGCTGCTTTGGCTTTGTCACCGGAGAGAAAAGTATTGCTTAGCCTTGAAAAGTAGCTGCCAAGATTTCCAGGTCCCTGAGGAGTGGTCTTCAGGGCTTACAATTCTCACCTCATGCTTATCTTTTGTCACTCAAAAGTGAAGACAGCAGAAACTGCCCCCCCTCCCTAGAAATACCAGCTTGTTTGCTGTCCCAGTGATAGCAAAAAGGGTTAATGGGAAAGCAGGATTGGGTTTACGTTTATCCCTAATCCAAATTTCATGTTATGCAGTGAACCTGGCAGCTGTGAAGCCTGGATGCAAATACAGTAGCTGAGGAATACAACTCCATGAATTCCGAAATGAGAGAACTGGTGTTTAATTTAAGATTCTACTTGAGTTTAGCTGTAGAAATAATACAGTCACGGCCACTTCTCCCAGCAGCTGCAGTTGCTGCACTTAAGGAAATGCTCCAACGAAGAAGGTGAAGGCATGCAGTTTCTCATTTTAGCTGAGGCAACTTTTGATGCTTGTTCTAGGAATATTGTGCACAGCAAAAAGAAGAGACCAGGCTTCAAAGGCTGTGGGTGTATCCCAGAAATGGCTGAGTTGCCTCAAACTTCGCTGGTTTCCCCTTTGTTTGTCATCTGCTGTTGCAAGGCTGTGTGGAAATCTCAGAGCGGCTCTTTCATCATTATTGCTGCAGGTTGATATTTCTGGATCCTGAATGCATATTTAAATTAAGATCAAGTTTTAACCCTTTCCCAGCAGTGGTTTGTGTTGGAGCTAGAAAGCAATTCAGTTTGAAAGGATTAGAGTGTGTATTTGGGATGGATTTCACCCCAAGCACAGGGGATTGAGTGTGTTGTGGGATTTTTTGTGTGGGTTGTTTGTTTGTCTGTTTTTTAACAAAATACAAACAACAGAAAACAACCCCAAACCCAACAAACTGAAGGAGAGAATGTTTTGGAGATCATCTGTGAAAAGGATGTCTTCACACCTAAGGTAGTTGTGCTATCCCTGGAGGAATTCTTGCGGCTGTGCTGGAGGTGGAGGGGACGGGGAAGACGGGGACTATGACAGTCACCAGTTTCTTCGTGTGCCTTGTTCTCTCCTGCCACCTGTTTGTTCCTCCTTTTTACTGCAGCGTGAAACAGGCCTTCTCCCAACATGTCGAGGTGACCCAGTTCGAAAATGCTGGGATTGAGCTACTGCTGGCGCTGGGAAAAAGCTTTTCTGAAGAGAAGTTTAGAGACAAGATGATGTGGATGTAATGGAGCGATGATAGCCCTGTTAAGAGTTACCCTGGCAGTGAGCTTTGATCTGAACCACGTTTGGGAGCAGTCCCAGCCAGCCTGATAGGCTCTGTGTGAGTTGTAGGACCAGTATGACAAGAACTAGCAGGTTGCAGCTACATCGTGCTGCGTGGACCCAACCTTGGGACAGGCTGAGTGTGCTCCAGTCTTACTGAGAATGGGGGACTCTGTGCATTTCAGAGGACTAGGTCTTTATTCCTGACCCCTTGTCTCTTACTGTAGCTTCCAGGAGAAAAATAAGAAGGGTCAGGGAACTAGAAGGTAACTTTTTTTTTAATGTCTTTTTTTCTTAGAACAAGGTTAGTGAGAAAATGCACCAACACGTGCAAGTTTATAGGTACGTGATGGGGGGGCTGTGCACAGACAGAGAGGAGCTCTTGTGGGTTGTGTCCTCCACTGAGGAATACTTGGAGGTCACGGTCCTAACAGCTTGCTGTGATGAATTCATATGCTGCTGAGTGTGACCTTTACAGAGGTGCTAGTGCAGGAGGCAGAGCAGCGAGGCTTTCTCAAGGACATGTGCCAAAGCTTCCCTTGCCACAATGTGTTTGCTGTGGCATTATTTGCTATAATTAGGAACCACTCCCCCTTGGGTTTTTTTCCCTGTACTATTATTTTTGCACTTCACATTAAGTTACTTTCCTGATCGTGTGCTGCTCAAGCAGGTTTGTATTATGGTAGGGCAGTAGTGAGTTTTCTAGCACTGCAAACACCAGTAGGAATGCATAATAACTGCTGGGCAAGGACTGGACTTCTAAATCCCAGCTAAAAGCCATGACCACCTATCACTGATACTCCAGGATCTAGTTAGTGACATTGGTTTATTGTAGGCTTTTCCCCACTCAGTCTCTTAAGATCAGTGTTGAAGGCTGAGGGCCGGTGTGTAGTCTGTGTTTCAGCATGTGCTGTGTGCAGCTGTAACTTGACTTTTTCTAAATTGACTTAATTTCTTTTTGTATGTTGAATACCTCAATATCTATCAACATAAAGGTAATACTCTGGTTTGGAGGCTGCTGTAAAGATTTTGTCCAAGATCTGGCTGTGTAAGCTTGCTGTCTTTCTGCATGGACTTCTTGGAGGCATCAAAAACACTTCTCTGCAGCTTTCTGGTTTCAGACCTGTAGAAAGTAAACAAGTGCAAGAATGGATATATTAAGTGTTAGTGTCTCCTGAAGGCTGGCTGGCCTGCCTGCAGGAGGGCAATCCATATGAATTTGTTTCTGATCTCCAGTGGAGAAAGGCCTCTTCACCTAAACCTCTGTTTATGTCCCAGGTTCTTGTGTTTTCTGGGGTAGGGTACCAGGAATTTCATGAACCACTGTGCCTTAACCTGCAGTGGGTGCTTGTTTATATTGCCTTAGTTCATGGCCTGCCTTATTAAGTGATCAAGCAGCTGCAGAATCAAGCAGCCAAACTGTTCTTGCAGGAAGCAGGAATAGGAACTTCCAGGAGAGGGATGGGGCAGATAACTGGGGACAGAGCCATGACCACTCTGGAGACAAGCTGTTCCTGTCAGGTTGTGCAGCACTCTTTGCCTTGGAAGCCTTTGTCTTGTCTCTGTTGTTGTGCTTCCCCCAAACTATTTCATGTCCAGCTTCTGTAAAAATGAGGAAAATGGAGTCTTTCAAAGCAAGTTTGAGACCTAATTTTTACACCTGGGTGCAGTAGTGCAACGAGAGGAGTTGTGGAAAGCCCCTTGCCCTCTCAGAGGGGGCCAACCCCAAACATCTGTACATAGGTTTTTAACTGTAGATGTTAAAAGGAACAAAACCATCTCAGTAATACTTTAGTTCCCCTCCAATGTCAAGCTGCCTTCACTTAGTCCCTATCATATGGTTTCTCATCTAATTTTGCTAGAAGCAAGTTTTGTGCAACTTGTTCATGAGTGCAGAGACCACCTGGGTTGCTGAGACTATTATGCTCATACAGCTGGGCTTGGAAGTGAGGGGGCTGGCTGCAAAAAATAACTGAAATGGTAAGTGGTGCTTTTGCGACCTGATCACTTGCCATCCAGGATCATGGAGTTCTCCAGTTGAACCTGCTGAGGAGTGGGATGTGGGCAATTACAGCTGGAGGCTCTCTCCCTTCCATCAGCTGCTCCTGGCTCTCATCACATCTGCCAAGGGCAGCTCCTTTGCATGACTCCAACTTGTCTCTTTTCCTTTGGCTGCCTGCTGGTTTGCCCCATGCTTCCTTTCCACCCAAGTGATACCCTTCCAGGAGGTAGCTAGGGGACAAATTGATCACTTCTTTTGCTATTGTATCCATTATAAAGGGGATCAGCATGGCTTTTCCACTCTCTTGTCACAGGCTTTATTATCAGTAACAATAATAATGAGCTGTAATTTAATCTGTTGGCTATTCTGCTCCCAAGTGCTGCTTGTGTGTATGCCCTCATCCTCCACAAAGACCCTGTGTCGTGGAGTTATCCATGCTGTTTAGGAAGCCTGGATCTGATACAGTTCTGGTTTTAGACAGGAGCTTTCAAAATCTTGTGGATGGTGGAAAATGGACCTTGTGGGAGGTTTTACCCTCTTTAGAGGGCTTTGAGTCTGGATATTCCTTGGGGGCTTCTGAAGCTGGTTGACAGCAGGTTGCTTTACCAGACTGTACTGACTATTTTACAGACCCAGGAATTTCAGCATATATAGCGTGACGTGGATGAAGATTTGAGCATGTTCCTAGGTAGAATTTCAAAGACAGCTAATAATTTAAATCTGTGGCCTCCCATACTGACTCTGTCATCACTGTGTGACAAACGAGTGAACCTGGCTTTTGGAAAGGATGCACTGGATCAGGTATTCTCAAGGAGAGCAAAAAGTATGACAGAGTAACCTGGTCAGTTACTGTGGGACAAGCGGTGGACATTGTCTGTCTGGATTTCTCCAAAGCTTTCCATACTGTTCCCCACAGCCTCTTCCTAGAGAAACCAATATGGTATGGTCGAGACAAGCAGACTCTGTGGTGGGTGGGGAACTGGCTGACAGTCTATATCCAGAAGGTGGTGGTAAATAGCTCCTTTTCAAACTGGCAACTGGTCACAAGTGGGGTCCCCCAGGGATCGATATTGGGCCCAGCGCATTTAATATCTTCATAAGTGACCTGGATGATGGGATCAAGTGTACCCTGAGGAATTTTACTGATGACACCAAACTGAGTGGGGAAGTGGATCCTTCAGGAAGGAGAGCCACCCTGCAGGAAGACTTGTATGGGCTGGATGAGTGGGTAACAAGAAATTCAACAAGGACAAGTGTAAGGTCTTGCACCTCGAAAAACACTGCTCACTGAGGAGCAGCTCTGTGGAAAGAGACCTGGGGATTCTGGTGGACAACAAACTCAGTATGAGTGAACAGTGTGCTGCTGTGGCAAGGGAAGGCAACAGGATGTTGGGCTGCATCAACATAGGGAATCATCATCAGAGATGAAAAGTCATTATCCTGCTCTACTTGGCGCTTATCAGGCCACAACTGGAATACTGTGTTCAGTTCTGGTTCCTGCTATACAAAAAAGATGTGGACAGTCAGGAGAGGATCCAGAGAAAGGCCACCAAGGTGTTCCAAGGCCTGGGAAGGCTTCCACGTGAAGAAAGGCTGAGAGAACTGGGTTTGTTCAGCCTTGAGAAAAGAGGGCTTAGGGGAGATCTTATCACTACATTCCAGTAATTAAAGGGTGGCCACAGAGATGGACAAGGAGTCACATGGAAAAGATGAAGGCTAATGGGTACAAGTTACTCCAGGGAGATTCCAATTGGACATGAGGAAAAAATTTCTCAATGGGAACAATCAGCCATTGGAATAACCTTCCCAGGGAAGTGGATTCCCCAACACTGGACACTTTTATGATTCAGCTGGACAGTGTGCTGGGCCATCTTGTGTAGATGGTGCTGTTGCCAAGAGAGGTTGGACCAGATCCTTTCTGACAGAGTATTCTATGATTCTGTGATGATAATTTCCATTAGAAAATCTGTGTGAGGGTTTCTTCTAATTCAGGGTACCATTTCCTGCAGGGAACTATCTGATACAATATTTTTTTTTGTTTTTATTAAACTGCTCTACCCCTCATCACAACTGTGGCTGTGAGCATTGCTTGGACATGTTGCTGCCTGTAGTTGTAGTATATAATCCAAGGCTATAACCTCTCAGTAGAGTTAACTCAAGCCATGGTTTGACAGCAGAATAAATCTGGCTTTAGGGCTCCTCAGAGCACTGTGCTGAATAATACAGAGAGCTGTTCTGTTCTAAACTCACTTTGTTGTTTGGGCACGTGCTCTGTGCATTTATCCTGTCTGTAACTTCCTGTCTATGTTTGGGAAGGTCATATGTGGGAATGAGTATTCCTTTCCTACCAGAAGCTACTGTGTGCTGGTTTTATGTTCTTACATGGGCCCCAAACCCAGTATCGAGTGTGTTCTGACTAATTACATTTAATACAGCTCAGTGCCTGTGTCTGATTTAGGATTATGAGTAATCAGCCATGCTCAGGTCCTGTATGGTCAGAGATTAGGTCTCCAGGTGATGTTCTGCCCATTCTGTTCTAGATCCCAGAGATATGATGCCTCTTTGCTACTGCCCTGTCAGATCTTCCTTGTCCCCTTCTCCTCTGTGGTGCACATACGGAGACATCTGGGCTTGTGGTACCTCTGTAGATACTGAAACCTGTGCCACTTCTCAGAAAAGTGGTGTTCTGTGCTTGGCAGAAGAGATTTCTGGCAGAAGGTTAAATGTGATGGCTGTGTAAGAAGCCGTCTTTCTTTCCAGAGGGTCCTCCATGGTTATCTTTACAATGAGCAGGCATCCATGTGACCTTTCTGAGGGAGAACAGCAGCAGCATCAGAGAGCAGAGAGGCAAGCAAGCATCAGCCAGCTGCCTTTCCTTATGCCAGTCCTCACTAATACACCGCCTCCCCACATGTGCACTGTGTTGAGCCTTTTCTTCATGTGAGAGTGTCAGCTGAGGGTACAACTTTAGAAAAAGCCTATATTAGTAAAAGCTTTAAAAGAAACAAGCCAGCAAAAAGGCTTTTCCTGCTAAACAGTTCCAAATATTTTTGGCAAGCTCCAAAAGCGATGTTAGGTTTGTGGGTACACCTGTGTCTGCAATACGGCCTTCTTGCTGGTATAGCAAAATCTAGAGGCAGATGAGTCAGGTCTTTAACCATCACTGGAGTTTCAACTTTGGGCTTGCCCTTAGATGCAGGCCAAGCAAAAGAGCAGCACTGAAAATTAAAAAAAGGGAAATAGGTGTGTTTCTTTGCTACCTAGTTAGCGTGCAGTGGTTGGGTGGGGACTGGTTGCCTTTGTGTGAGAAAAGAAGCACTTGGTAGGTATCAGAGCTTTTTAAAGGGATAAATCTCCCAGCAATGGGGCACTCTGTTTTATTCCTTGTTTTCTGCTCTCTGAGGCTGCAGTTTGCAGGCTCCAGGTGTGGCTCCATGAGCAACTCTTTCCTCACCGATGCTAGATTACGCAGCCATGCCTGTTCCTGCCCGCCCGCTCATCCTCACCACCATGCTGTGCCAGGGCAAGGAGTGAGTTGTACTTTTGGCTGAGACAATCTCATCCCTCCCTGGAAGTAGGAGGGATCCATCTCCCCTCAGGCTTGTGTAAGCTCCCAGCAAAGTGACTTGTATATGGTATACAACTATGAAAAAAGTGTAAACCCGCTGTGTTTTATGACTAGCATTCTGCTTTGGTGATGGTCAGCTCTTGAGTGCCTTGAGTGGCTCCAAGGCTAGTGCAAGAGAAGAGGGCAGCCTGAGTAGCTGGAGCTGATGACAAGAAAGTCAGGGACTGCCCCTCCTGGTAGGTGAGGGCACCTCCATACTTTGAACCACCACTGAGTGCTTGTACAGCTTTGCTTCTGCTTGGGTGAGGGAGGTAACGCAGTAGGAGAGGGTTGGTGATTTTTCAGGGGCAACAGTTGTCTAATCTGGTTTCCTGGGGGTCCATGCAAATGTTTTGGGAGAGGTGGCTGAGGGCTAGGGGTGCCCCTAGCCTTAATCTGGCCCCACTGCCAAAAGAGACTTCTACTGCAATGGCACCCTACGGCCCTTGACATGGGGACCACCCAATGGGTGCCAATAAATCTGTTGTGGTTTCAGCTAAATTTATGAAATCCAGACCCTTCCTACCCCGAAAAAAGGAGAGGAGAGGAAGAGATAAGGAGATTTAGGAGTTTAGAATTAACTAAACTACTTTCATGAAGTATTAATACTAAAATTTATGAAAAAAAAAAAGAAAGAGAAAAGATACAACATATACACAAGTTCCCAGGATGACCATCACATCACCAGCAGACATTTTGGGTCACCTGTCCTGTCTACTCCTACCTACAGGTGTGACCCCTTGATGCTTTTCCACTTTTGACCCTCCAATGGGGCAAAGAACGCAATTCCCTGCCCTTGGTTGTTCCAGCAATGAGGATAAGCAAGGGCCTCTCTGCACCATCCCTTGGTGTGATCAGGTCTGATCCCTGTGAGAGTGAGTTCCTGAACAAGATGCTGTTGATTTCAGAGTGTAGTTAGAAAAGGTCCAGCTAAAAAAGCAAAATTGTTGAACAGAAAGTTGGTTCTGTTTTCCCTCAAACCAGGAGACAAGTAAAATCTGAGCTACAGGGAGGTAAGTGGGTGGGAGGCTTAGAGATACGGTGGAGTCAGCTGTGGCTCAAGGTACCCTGCCCGGCTGCAGAGTGTTTTCTCTTGCTCCTGTTCAGGTAACCTTCCCCGGGTAAGGTTGGTTTTCCTTTGCCTTGCAGCTGCCTCCAGACTTTTCCCTCACTTGCTGCAGATGCAATGGAGTTGAGGGCTCAATCTTCTCCTTCCTGCAGTTGCCTGAAGTGATTTTTAAGTAGTTTTTGTGTCTGTAACTAGCGCTCTCTGCTCCTAGAAACAGTGTTAAAGGAGGCTCTATGCCTGTCCGGGTGGGTGCAGCACAAAACATGGCTGTGCTCTGGCTCTCTGCTCCTCTCCTGCCTGTAACACACGTCAAATCTTGCCAAGAAGAGGAAATAGCTTTTCCGAGGCAGAAGACCCTTTTAAACAGGTGGCTTTTATTTTCTTTTAAGTGATTCTGAGCAGAAAAAGTGGTCAAGCTACCTTGCTTTGACCTCTGCCTATTCCCCCCGCCTCCTGTTGCGGTTGGCTTTAGTGAGACACTTGTTGTCCAAATTGTGCTTTTTGCAGCTTCCTCTCCTGTGCTGGGACCACGAGGTGGCAGGATTGTTCCACTGATGCTGCGAGGGCGGCGAGACGGCAATGCAGCTGCTCATTTTTATAGCCAAGGCAAAAACTGTGCTTAGTTGTTTGTGTACTGTCATAATTGTGTTTTGAAATTTGGAAGAATTTCACATGTATGTATCTAATCCATGCTCTTTATTTTCTCTATATAACATTGATTTATTCTGGGTCTTGACTTTTTTGTTTTTCTCTCTTTTTCCTTCTCCCTCTTCTCAAGGGAGATGGAGGGGAGGGGGGAGATGTACAGCAACATCCAGAATTCCTCACAGGTTCCAGCATTGATCAAACCCTGTGAAGCACGTTACTGAGGCTGTGAAGGCTGCTGCTTTTGTCCTCATTTCACCCCGTTCTCTCAGGGTATTGCATCACGTAATATGCAAAGTGTTCAGAGCTCCTGCAGTACCCCAGTAATAGGGGTGAACTGAGGTTGCAGCAACAGCTCTACCTCTGCATTCCTGTTGCTTTCTATAGGCTTTAGCGTACTTGCTTCTGCTGCAAACCCTCCTTGGGGTCACTAAACCCACTAAACATGATGTGATACTTGTGGGGTCATTAAGAAGCAATTTGGGTGGGGGGAGAAATTCTCCCAAAAGACCAACTTGGAGAGGTCATTTAATCTGATGGAATGGTGATGAGGAGAGTCATTGCTTTCAGGCATGTCTCTTTTCAGAGTTCTCCCGCTCCCCTGAAAATAATGCTCCTGTTTTACATCTCTCAGTTCACTGTTCGAGAATGCGGGACTGAAAATCAGCAATGCAGTTGTTTGTTCTTGTCTCTCTTTCCCTCTGTCAGTTGAGAGGGTCCTCTTTCTTTTGCCTCTAGTGAGGAATTCTTGCAGGAAGGTGGTTAGCAGAAGAGAAGGGTGGATGAGAAATACAGCTGGAAACAAGACCACAAAATTCAGGGTGCTGAATCGCACCATTTTGGTCAGAAACTCTCCTCTCTAGGTGGTGTGGGGGGGAAGCATCTTTCTTTGCTTCCTTTTCCACTCCCTTCCATTTCTCTTGTCTCTTTGGCTGTGTTAGTGCTACAGCTGGGGTTCTTTGGTCATCTTTTTCTAGACCTCGTTTCTTGTATTAGGGAGAGATGGATTTTAGCATCTGAGCACCCCGTGCTCCCCTTTGCTGGTGACAACATGTATGTGGAGCTGTGTTTCCTTTGCATCCCCCTCTTTTGTGCTCCTTCTGCCTTCCTGAGCATCTCTGGCTGTAGGAAAGGGCTTTTTGGGCCAGTGCTTACCGTGTTTTGGGTGTGGAGTGGACAAGGAGGGTCCTGCTTACCAACACACAGCTAAAGTGTGTGCAAGAGAAGGAACGTAGCCAAACAGGTGAAGAAATACCAGTTTATGATTCTCTTCTCTGCCTTCCCCCCCATCTGGTTTCTAGTAGCAACAAGAGCCTTCACAGGAGCAATGCATCTTCTGTCACACAACTGTCTCTATTCAAGCATCGTTGTCTTTTTGGCTTGGTCTGTGCCTGAATATCTTTCCAGCATAGAGAAAGGAGTTGGGTGGGAGGGGAAAGATGCTCATCTGTTGTGTTTGGGGAAAAGTTAAAACTGGTAGGAAGAGTGCGTAGTGGTGTAGTTTGTTAGGAGAAACAGGATGGGATTGCTTTGCTGCTCCTGCTTATTCTCTTCTGGAAACTGGCTAAGAGCTGTGCTGGCAAACTGTCTCTTCTGCTGTGAGCAGGGCTCTGCCCCAGGCTCCTCTGGCTCCCAACTCTGATGTCTAAACAGATTGCTGGGTTACACGCTGAGCGTGACTGAATGCCACTGAAACGCAGCGGAGCAGAATTTCACGTGCCCGTTGCCCTGGCCTTGCTAGAGGTGCGTGGGGAAGGCAGGGATGAAAGAGAGCACTTATTTATCTGATGTGGCATGTGAAGCATTAATCTTGTGGCAATTCCAGGCTCTACTGGTATGGGAGACTAAAGGGATCCTGTGACTCAGCTGGTGCCATGCTCTTTCTTGCTCACTTCATATGGAGGGGGATGGTGAGGAAAGCAATCCAGGAGGATTGCTAAAGGGACTGTCATACCTCTCAGATGGTGCAAGCATTAAAGTGAGTGAGCCTGCAATTAGCCAAGAATTGACAAGCAGAATGGGCTCGATTGTCAGTGAGCAGGCAGGGAACAAGCCAAGAGTAGAGTAGGATGGTGTACTCCTTGTCCTTCCTTCATCCACAAACACTTTTTTAGTGTATAGAAGGAGCATTGATGTGTGCTTGTGGTCAGTTTACTGTCTTATTGCCTCTTTCTTATTTTTCTTTTATCTTCCTCCAGTGTAACAACGAGGTGTAACACAGATCCCACTATGATAAGAAAAGTATCCTGCTTCCTTTCGTGGTGTCTGATCACTTATAGTCTATTGTTTGGCTCTGCGGTATATTGACTTGATTTAAGAGGAACCCTATTGATATTTGTATGGGGACACCTAGTTCTTGGGAGAGAAAAGGGGTTTTTGAAGGGTAGGGAGCAAGGGGGACGAAGTATGTTTTCATTGCTTATAGCATCTGGTGTAAGAAAGGTAATACGCTGGAGAGGAGAACAACCTTGTCTCTTTTCCATATGTATTAAAGGATAAGATGCTGAAGTCAAATCAGGAGCTGTAGATCTTTCCACAGTGAAAGCGAGCTAGTTAATGCAGCAGTACTTAGCATTCAAGAGCTTAATTCAGCTTTGGACTTCAGAGAATCCAGCTCCTTGCCCTCCCCCTTCCTTCACCTCCCCTTTAGATAAAATATGTAACACTGCGTGTGTAATATCTGTCCTAAGGAAACCGAGAGCATTTATCTGAAGTACAGGGAAATGTTGCACTTAAGGTTTCCTGGCAGCCTTTGTTTTTGCTGTGGTTGTAAGGTCTGGAAGTACCTGAGATTGCTCTTCTGCCCACATCCTACTGATTTTCCCTGCCCTGTTGGGTGTGTGGAGGGAAGGGATGATGTGTAGGGAGGAGACAGTTCCTTTCTCTGTCCCCATTTACCCTATGTGGTGCTCCTGGATCATGTGCTTCTGTTGGGGTGTGGTTTTGCAAGATTTTTTGGTGTGTGTGGGGTTTTTTTTTGTGTCTCCCCTCTCCCCCGCCCATGGTGAAGCTGATTTCTGAGGTTCCTACCCTTTGGTAACCCTCAGGATGTTCAATTAGGCAATGCAGCAGTTTCAGCCTAAGAAGTTGCTATCACTGTCCCCATCACCCTGCTGTCTGTGCAACTATTTTAGGATGTTTTGCCTAGTGCAAGAAGGTTATTTGCAAAAGTGGGTAGTTTTCATCGAAGTTGTGAATGGTCCTCAAAAACAAAAGGCTGAATTTGTTGACTTGGAGCAGCAGATGTGTTTGGGCTGCAGGGGTGTAAATGAGACTGACCTTTCTCCAAAGGGCTAATAAAACTGAATGTCTCCAGAACATGGTCCAACAAACAGGTTCATGGGCTGCTTGGGAGCCCCCACTGTGTGCAGGTGGGAGCTTGGAAGAGCAAGAACCTCATGCAGTGTCCTTGTAGATGTGGAACTGTGCCTGTATTTACTGCATGCTCTTCTCCTGCCACAACATGTGGCTGTATTAACCTTCTTAGGGGCTTCTCCATGGCACTTAAAGATATTTTTTGCAACACCTTTGTGTGGAAAATTAACTAATGCATCTCCTTTCCAAATGAATGGCTGGCATTGATGTAAAGTATCAGGTTGTCTGGTAAGGTGGTATGTCTGCTTTAAGTACCTAGATTTAGTTTCTTCGTATTGATGATGAGCTGAAAATGAGAGGCTGGTGCTCTCCTGCTGCACATTTTCTGATCTGTCCTCTGTCTTCCCAATACCTTTTGAGTTCAGTGCTTAGTTTGCTCAGATGAAAGAAGAATTGAGGAGTGCCCTAACTTGAAGGAAAGACTTTAAGAAATACCATTGTTATTAGACATCAGAGACTCCATGTGAGAATTCTCATAAAGACAGAAAACATTGGAGAAACACATTTGAGAGCTGAAGTTAATTGTGAGGCCCAAACTGTGGGAATTGTGGCTTCCCTTCTCTGCAGAACCGTATCCTTCCAGAGGTGCTGCACATGCTCTCCATGAGTCAGGTGCTCAGCATGGGAATTCACATCCTTCTCTGGGCATCTGCAGAGAAGGAAGGGGGATTTTTGAGTACATTGCTAAGTGACATGTTTTGAAGTGCAAAATGTGTAGAAGAATGAGAATTCTGGCTGTGTTTACCAGTTCTGAGTCTTTCAGGTACTTGCATGTTGGGGATGCTACAGATGACCAATGCTTCCAGCATCTTCCACTCCGTTAGGTGAAGTAGGAGTTTCACCTCTTAGCTTGAATTTTTGCCCCCCAAAGGTGTTGTTATCGTTACAGTGCATTTACTAATGATAAAGCACAAGGGTATAGACTTTAGAACACCACCACTGGTACTGACTTTGATCCCGTTCTCTCAGATGGGTGCTGTGGATATAATGTAAGCTTATTTATTCATACTGAAAGAGACATTTGGCTTGTAGTCCCATCTATACAAAATTTAACTCCTCAGGGCACTTTTACACCATAAAGGTTAAAAGCTTGCTGGGACCTAGTAATACAGAGAGGTAGGGTTTGGTCCAAGATCAGAATTGCTGAGGCATAAGGGCTGGAAAAATTTGCCAAGGTATCTGCAGTGGTTGTGCAACATGAGGAGTTTGGCAGTATTGGAACGTATGGATTTGTGTCTGGGGATTTTTGTTCTTAAGAAAACAACTGTTTGGGGGGAATTAAAAAAAAAAAAAAGGAAAAACCAAAAGAAAAGTAGCTGAGAGTCATATCTACAGTTTTGGTGAACAGGTTCTGAAATGCAGCATATAACATTTCAGAAGTACTGGAACTTCTATCATACATCATTTAGGCTTTGTTAAGAAAAAACATGTAGTAGTTTGTCTGGTGACTATTGTTTTTCCTTTGTTTCCTTCCTTCCCTGAATTGTTGGAAACAGCAGCTATTTGTGAGAGTTCTCTGTGGAGGCTGCAATCACCATGACTGAAGTTAGAGCTGCAGGACTGGGTTTTAGACTGGAAAGGGGAAGGGAAGAGGAGATGAGGTTGTTATATGAAACACTCTTATGCCTTCTCTTTGTTTTTCAGTGGATGAATATATTGCCATTGCTAAAGAGAAGCATGGATACAATATGGAGCAGGTAACAACCCTTTGAATACTTCATTTTAAAAACTTTTCCAGCAGGTATTAAAAGATGACCTAAAGTGACTGCCTAGAACTGCTTCTTCCCTTTTTCCTGTTTGTCTTTTTGCCTTTCCTACTTCTCCAAAAACTGTTCCTAATAGTGCCCTGTGAGGATATGGAGTTCATGCCTGGTTTTACACCAAGAGTCAAAAGAAGAAAATGAAAACCATTGTAATATCTAGTGGAGTTTGGCCATGAGTATTATGTTTCTTGTGGTGACTATCTCTTGGACACTTTCATAACCCATAAACAATGTTAAAAAGATTGGCTTGTCTTTGGACAGCTGCCTGATTGCATTGCAGTTTCCAGTTGACTGCTCCATCTCTGCTTCATGGATGTCTTGGCAATTATTAATGAGCTATTGAACCATCATATGCTTTTCTGAGGCAAACCAACATCCACAGTTATCTACCTTAAAACTCTTGCTGCAGATCATTTTGCATTTCACAGATGAGCACCTCAGGTGTCCGTGCAGTAGATGACTTCATCCCCTGGTCCTGAGGTTAGTGCCCTTAGCCTAGGGATGGAGATCCTGATCTGAGAAACAGACCTCTCCTTTACTGCACGTGGTCTAAAGGATTGTGTACTAATCTCCCCTGTGTTAAATAACCTCAATTTCAACACTCATCTGGGGAGATGAGTTAGACCTGTGCCTGGGAAGCTTTTCTGAATTCTCTGGAGTTTCCTGATGCTCTAATACTTGCCTGGAAAGAGAAGGCAGGAAATCTCATGATTTTAGTGTATTGGGAAATTACATACTGTCTCTACAAAGGGATTCTGTGAAAACTGGAAAGTCTATAAAATTGTTCAGGCAAAAACTCTTGAGCGTAGAAACCAATGATATGGATGGGCAAGGGTTTCTGTCTAAATGACTCTTATGTCATCTTTGAGTCAGACTTTCAGGGGCTGATACTCATAAAAACTTCTTGCGGGACAAGAGCATTGAGGTTGAGGTAGTCAGCAAAATTTCCAGCAATTTCAGGAATAATCAGACTTGATATTTGTAGTTTCTAA
The DNA here is from genome assembly GCA_013400555.1 of Jacana jacana. Classification (NCBI taxonomy): domain Eukaryota; kingdom Metazoa; phylum Chordata; class Aves; order Charadriiformes; family Jacanidae; genus Jacana; species Jacana jacana. The sequence continues at coordinate 191,398 of VZTM01021194.1, forward strand.
GAGCAGAAAACAGCAATAAAAGGAAGGTAAAGGCGCCAAAACGGTAGCTTGTTTCAGCTGAGATGGTTGTATCCTAGTATTGGATATGGTGAGTAATATTTGCCAAAAGAATGGGTCTCACGGTAATAAAAGTGGATTTCTTTATTTTAGTGGAGAAGTGTGGTTTGGAGGCTGTACACTTGATCTGTAAGAGTGACTGAAATGAAGCTTGAGGTTTTTTAAAAAAATTCTTGTGCTTTGGAAAGTTTAAATTTGGCTAACAGAAATTTGCATTCATTTTCATGTTGGAAATACAGACCTCCCACTCCTTCCTTGGAAGTCTTTCTCCCCTTTTTCTCTCCTCCTCTGTGTACAGAAGTAGAAGTTAGGGAATTCACCACACTAGGATGTGAAGTGGCTGAGCAACTTGTAAAAATAGTCCCTCCTTCTAAAAATGTTCTCATTCCTCTGCTAGCACTCTCGCATAATACTCTGGAGTTAAACATGTTTCTCAGGTCCTTTGGGATTTCCTAGACAGCCAAACTAGGCACTTCCAGGACATAACTGGAGAGGATCTATCTTGTAATCACTCTGGAAGGCATGTACTCGTTTTGTATTATAAGGACAAGTGTCAAGGCTTTCAAATGAAGATGATTTGTTGTATCACCAAGGGACACCCTCTCTTCAGCTGGTATCATCGGAGTTACTGTTGACTGGTAACTGTGGAGAAGCTGATACGGACTCCATGGAAGCCAATCGGAGCTCACTTTAATATTTGGCCACTGTCTCTGGGCTTTGCTGGCCAAGACAGCCTTTTCCCACACATGCCTCCCACCCAAGAGCCAGGCTCTTTGGACCCCTGTGCAGGCAGCTTGGCTGACAGTCATTGCATAGAGATTCCCCTTCTTCCATGTGCACCCTCTGCCCAAAACCTACCTTTGCAGACTAAGATCTGCCAGTTTTTGTTGAAGGGAGTGGTGAGGTGCCTGGCAGGGTGGCTGGGCTGTGCCTTGGCCGTTCCTCTGCCCAGTGGCTGTCCCATCCTGCTGGCCAATCTATGCCACGCATGGCTCCTGTATCTCTGTCCTTTCTCTCCCCTTCTGCTGCTATTGGATGATGGCTGGAGGCTCGGGGTTGTGCTGGTGGGAGTCCCTGGCTTGACAAGTCCACTTCAGCTGGTGTTGCAAATGGCTGTAGGTGGTTGTGTTGAGCTGTAGCAGTCACAGGGTTTTGGGAGTATTACAGCAAGGCTGGCCATGAGCTGTGCTCTCCTGCCAGCCTGTGTCAGACACCCTGGGACAAAAGGAGGCAGGAAGAGCTGCATATTCACCTGTGGGTGAGTGTGGAGCTCTCCTAGGACAGCATGGGGTAGAGGAGCAATACTGTTCTCCTGTTAAGCCTGTAAGCAAAACCTTGTTTACCTATTGTTTTGTGTAAGCAGCTGTCCCCATAGCCCTTGCTAGCACCTTGGTGGTATTTAACACTACTCTGCCCTCCAAAAATGTGTCCCTCATTGGTTTACACTTGCTTTCTCACAGGGATATTTGGTACAGCTCGATTCTGGAGCTGAAAGGGATGGCAGGGGAGAGAAAACTCAGTCCTTCGTGACTGCAAAATAGTTTCTTTGGCTCCATGCTTGCCAGAGAGGATGGAGATAAGTAACAGTGTGGCTCCTGTGACATCTCAACTGTGCTGCAACCAAAACTACTTGTTCTGCACGGTGGCAGAAGGGAGGAGAAGGTGCCAGGGCAGCTATGAGAGGCCAACAGGGTCAGGGCAAGATCTTGGATAACACTAATATTTATACACATACTCTGCAGAATCTCAGGGGAGCAAGATCCCATAAAGGAACTACTTTTTGCATAGCAAAGCATAATGGGGAAACCCCGAATTTGGAGGGATTTTGTACCTCTGAGCAGCCAGGGTGAAACTACGAGATGAGGGTAACTGTGGCCACGAAACTGAGCTCAGTTTGCATATGATGAGCAGGTTACACTGATGTTTTACTCAGCATGTTAGGGATTGTTTTCACTTTACAGCCGTTGTGAAAGGCTGGTTTCTAGCTCTTCAGAGTCAGGCCTTCCCAAAATGACTCGTGGTGGTCTCTGGCATAGCAGATGCAGTGATGTGTCATCAGGTACAGGGGCTGTACACCCCTGGGACGAGCGTGTCGGCGATGGCGGAGGGAGGACTACTTGCAGGTGGTGGAGCACAGCATGTGCACTTTGTCTTTGGAACTGAGAACCAGAGACTGCAACAGTGAAATGAGATGTCTCAAGGGAACAAATGAGCAGCCACCAAAATGAATGAGACTGGTTCCTTCTTCAGCCCAGAGACATCTTAGCAGCAAGTCAAGGTTGTGTGCGCTCTCTGCCTTTCCTTCTTCTACCTTTTTCCTCATCTTCTTACCCTTTTCCCCTGTCCCCTCAGAAAGAGCCCCCTAAACATCCATAAAAACCTCCAGTCAACTAAACCATCCTCCAAACTGCACAGGAAAGGAAGGGAGTTTAGCACTGATAAGAAGCTTCCTTTAGTCCAGCCTGTTTTTTACATAGTCTTCCCAAGTCTGTGCTTAGCTTTCCTGTGCATACCATGATAGTACAGTTGGAGCAATTTCTTCAATTTTCTTCTCCTTCCATTCTGTTGTTATTCTCTTATTACTTTACTGCTTGTGTGGTTTGGATAAACTTCAGGTTGGTCTTCACAGCCTGGCAGGGTAGGTGTAAGGGACGGTCAGATTCCAGGTTTCTTCCACACAGAAAAGTGGCTGAGAATTAAAATGATGTCTAAGATGTTGCCTGAAAAAAAAGCTGTAGCTCTCCCTGTGCACATGTATAATGTTCCTTGTGATTACAATTGTCCCCTTGGTGTCCTTGTTGTTTCTAGGCCCTTGGGATGCTGTTTTGGCACAAGCACAACATTGAGAAGTCTTTGGCAGATCTGCCAAACTTTACTCCGTTCCCAGATGAGTGGACAGTGGAAGACAAGGTCTTGTTTGAACAGGCCTTCAGTTTCCATGGGAAAACCTTCCATAGGATCCAGCAGATGGTAAGTGGTGTCACAGGAAATGAAAAGCAGGACAGGTGGCTGGGCCATCGTCCTCAGTGCAGGTCGTGCTGAACTCCTGTGTAAGGCTTTTGAGGGAGAACAGGCCAAAGAGGGTATTAAAGGAAAAATATTATTGTGAGTAGAAAGCAACAATGTTGTTTTCAGAGTCTCCATAAAAGTGTTTCCCTGAAATGCTTTACTGGTTCAGGATAAACTTTGACTGTGCAATTTTTTTGGTTGGAAATTACAGTTTTCAGTCCCTTGTGTGCCATGGTAGTGTTTATGTCTCAGCTGGAGCTCAGGCATGGTCTGTACACACGTGCCCACCCACACACAGAGGAAAGATCATCTCTGTGCAAAGTTGATTTCCTTTCTTACAGGCTGCTTTTTAGGAATTAGTTTTATTTGACTATGAAGTCTGTGCTTCGTGTGATTTGGGACTGTCAGTGGATGCTGTAGTGGAGGTTTATACGTCATTGCAAGCATTCAGTCCTTTGCTTTTGGGTTGTAGTGACAGGGGTTTTGTTGGGGCTTTTTTTGTTTGGTTGTTTGGATGTTTTTTGTAAAACTGTGATTGAAAACTTCAAGGGTAGGTTTCTTCCTGAAGGGGAACTGCTGGGGTGTGTGCAATTTTCTTTTGAAATAGGGAAAGGATAGGATATAAATTTTTTTTTATTAATTGTATCTTGAGAGTTTCTTCAAGTGATTCATCACCTGAGTGAGAACCAGACTTTGTTCTTTGCTCTCCTTCAGTAAAGTGCCTCTCAAGTGTTCCAGCAGGACCTGGTTACCTTGGTTGTGACCCTTTGAAGTAAGACTAGGCTGTTGCAGTCCGTTCAGCCTCTTTAAAGCACACGTGAAGGTCTGTGTTGCTGATCCCACTGAAAAGCAGAAGGCAACTTGTGTCCCAAGTACGAAAGAAAACTGCCAGGTCCCTTTTCAAAAGGATGGCAGGAAGAGGCTTGTACTCCTCATGTCCTCCTTGAATGTTCCCTCATTGGCATTTGTTCCCAAATGTTCTTGGAGTCCTTGGGCCTCCCTTAGGACAGATGACAGGGCTTGCCACATACTGTGGACAGATGATAGATATAGTTCGGAGAGATGTTGACTCTGGAAGGGTGAAGCTGCTTTCTTCTTTATTCCTCTGTTCTTACACAGGGGAAGGAAAAGGGAAGGGGAATGTCCTGGGGAAAAAAGAAAAGAGAACATAAAGCCTGTCCTGTTGCTTGGTTAAACACCAAAGCAATAAATTCTTAATTTGGTTTATGTGCAGGAGCATGACTCTGTCCCTGAGTGAGGTGCATTCCAATACAGGGATGCCAAGCTCATGCACTGTTCCCTAGGTAATGATATTTTTTTACTGTTGCTCCCAGAAAAGCCATTCTGCATGAAAGGAATTAAATGGCACGAAGCTTTGTGTTTAGCAGGGGACAGGAATCAATGACTTGGGAGCACATTAGTTGTTAGTTTATATATGCTGCCCCATTAGCACTGGTGCAGCTTGGAACTGAGGGGAAAAATTATTGAAGCCAGGAATGAAAAGGGAGTTAGGTTATTTACCAGAGCCGGTTCCCATATTTTGGCACTCTTAGCACACGTGTGCAGCCAAGTGGGTATTTGTCACAAACAGCCTTGTCCCTGAGTTTGCTCTGTGGAACTCTAATTGCAGTGCACCAGGCTGCTGCATGGCCATTGGCAATGTAACATCCACACAACACCTGGGCTTTGCCAGCACAGGTGGATTTATGCCTGTCTGCAGCTGTGGGCCAGGGTGGTAGTTGTGGTGTGACCCGTTATTAGGACCTCAAGTCAACCTGCAGCCCTTCACTTCTCGAGTGAAGACTTTAACTGCAGTATCTGAATAAGAGGAATCTGGCTCTTGCTCACAGTTTTTTCCTCCCCACCCGTCCTGCCCTCCAAGCTGAATCAGACACTTACCTAAAACATGTTTCATTCAGCAAGAAAGGCTGGACTTTCACCTCGTAGAAGTCCTGTGTAAGAACATCCATGTGGAGTACCTCAGAAGTAGAGAATTAGTCTTACTGTAGTTTTATGCTTTTTTGGAGACTTTCATTCATAGCTACAGGGCAATAACATTAGTGTTAGAAGACAAAAAAAAAAGATAAAAAAATTCTGTGAGTTGTGTTTTCCCGTGTCCTCGGTTCATCATACAGTAACGGTTCACCTTTCAAAACATCTTTTGTTGAGACCTTTGAATAGACTTCATCATGTGAATGGTGTGAATAAGCCTTTCTAACCAGACATCAAAGATATGCTTGGGATGTAGCCTGCAATTCAGCAGTTCCTGTGGTTGCTTACACATGCCCGTGTTGGCTTTTAAAACTCTTATCTCAGTTTCAAGGCCCCATTTCGGATTTGCTCTTGCTATGTTCTTCTATTCTGAAGTGAACCAGCTAGCTGGCTTGTGAGTGGAGGCTTGCTGAGATGCCCTTTAGAGATTTTGATGTCCTAAATAGTAGGCACTAACCTGAAACACTCCCCCATAGATCATTTTTGGGAAGGCTGCAGAACTGCCTTGCTTGAGCCTTTGAGAGAATCCAGCCTAGAGAGATCAGATGTTCCTTGACAAAACCAGACCAATTGTATGTGAACTCCTGAGGGTACTTTACATATATAAAAGGATACATGTTTAATTTACAGCTTCCTGACAAATCAATAGCCAGCCTGGTGAAATTTTACTACTCCTGGAAGAAGACAAGGACTAAAACTAGTGTGATGGACCGTCATGCTCGTAAACAGAAAAGGGAACGTGAGGAAAGGTAGGTTTGCAAGCAGAAAGGCTGTGTATTGACGCACACTGATGTCTCCAGACCATCTCAGAGATTCCTGTTAGCTTGTAACAAAACAGATGTAGGATTTCCCCCAAAATGTTTCCTGGTGCCACACCTTCTTTTCCCATCCCTCTTCCCTGCTGTGCATGCTTTGCTTTGCTTAAAGTCAAAAGGAACCTGTTGGCAATTAAGTGCACTCCCTTTTTCAACACTCTGCAGTTCCTGATTGCCCTCTAGCGCGGCGGTCACCGTCCTGTCACTCAAGAAGCTTTTTCTCTGATATTGCTTGAGGGTGGAGAAAATGAAATTAAAACTGTTCCTAAGCTGATTGGCACTGTTGTCAGCAGAGCCAGAAAAACTGATAAGTAGGACAGTAAAAGGAAGTCACAAAAGAGCTAGAAATCTGCCTTTATTTCCTCCATGTGATGCTCAGAGTGAGAACGTACTCACGATGGGAACAGGCTCCAGTGCAGCACCCCTCAGCCTGTGTGTTCGCACACGCAGACCCTTCCCCTGCCTTTTCCTTACAAAACTGTTACCAGTATAAGGCTGCCAGGCCAAACTTCATTCCCTGAGAAAGATGGTGTTCAGGCTGTGTTTTTGAGTGACAAGAGGGTAGCACAGGGGAGCTTAGGAGGAGCGCTCTGGCAGAGGTGTCTTAAGGAGTGTTGGGCGCATTAGGATTTGGGTGAAGGTGGTAATGCTCGGGAGGTCACTAACCACCAAGTTTCAGCAGATGAGCTTGACTCCTGCTTTTGTGCAGCTTTGTCTGCTGGGTACCTGTGCAAGCCCTTGATGGTAGGTCAGCCAGTGGTCTTGTGTATTGCTAGAAGTATCTGTACAGCTAGAACTGCCACCTGGTGACTTTGCCTAGTTCTAGAGCTGACACAGCCCATGCGGTGGCCTCAGATGTGTGTGGGGACGAAAAAAAAAGCCCACTGGACAGCAGCAACTCCACCTGCTTGATGCAGGTACCTTGTCACCTTCCTCTAAAATGCAGTTAATGGCTTTGCAGACCAAACTGGATCCTAAGGTAATCGGAGTCTTCCAAAATCTGCAAAAGCTTTTCCCTTAGAGGAGCTGCTGTGCTGGCACTTCCCAGGGAGCTGTTTCCTGGCTCCCGTGCGTATGAACAAGCCCTGTTTGGGAAGGAGGAAGAAATGTGTTTCCAGGGTTGAGCTGGTACCACACCAGTGACTCACCCAACCTCTCCCATCTCACCATTAGGTCAACAGTACTTGCTTAGCAGGCAGGGCTGGGGGGGGGAATGCTGCCAGCCAACTTGTCCAGTATTTTGCTGCCTTTCTCTGACTTGAGTCTCTTTCCCCATTCTGTTCTTTTCCCTTCTTTGCAAAGGCTGTCTTGATTTTTCTTCTTCACATCCTGCTTTTTTTTTTTTTTAAGAAAACCATTTCCTACCAATTTAAGGGGGGGAGTTGGAAAGAATCTTTTATAAGGAGTTTGTGTTTTGTCTTGTGCTATGTAGTTTGGGATCTTTTAATCTGCCTCTCTGTTGTTGTTCTGTGCTGATAAATGAAATTACTGTGCTTTGGAAGTACACCTCCTGAGTACCCATGCCTGTTGAAAAGCAGCTCCTTGGACCATCTGGCGACTGGGAAAGAATTGTATGGGCTGCCGTGTGCTGTAATTTTGTAACCCTTGAGGAAGGCAGCTGGATTGGAAATGTGTAATTTGGTTTACATCTGCAGCAAGCTAAGCACCAGGCCATCAGCTTGCTGTTTGATTTCCCTCCTTCCCTTCCATTATGTAAAATGGTCAAACCTCTACACCCCGGAAGGGTTTGTCACTGCAACCACATGAGGCGTGAAAGCAAAGCTGAGCCGGTTTGGGGTGCCTGGATTTTGAGGTTTGTGCTGTGCCATTGGATGTTTGCAAAGCTTCAGTTAATAGTGATCAATGTCTAAAACTGCAGAAATGAGTGGGTGGGGTTTGATTTAGCTCACGTCTAGGGCACTTGCTGAAATAGAAGAGCAAACCAGGGGCACAGCACAGCCCGCGGGGCTTTGGCCTTTGCAGAAAGGCTGAAATCTGAACCGAGGTGAGGACACGAGGAAGCTCTTTTGGAGATAGGGTTAAGAGAACAAGCAGTCTGAGATATCTTGCTCAAATACTGCTATATCTCTTCTGTGGCTAAGCAGGGAAATTCCCCAGCCCCACAGATGGTTGCTAAAATAGCTCCCAGTGCATTTGGGACAAGGTTTTCAGTAGCTGTTCTTAGTTGTATGTGAGGAGCTTTGTTTATGCAGCTCTGGGAGGGGGTGCTTGTGAGTTTATTTCTTGAAATCCTGGTTACCCAAACATCTTGTGAATCAGCTGGTGAGCCAGGCAGCTTGGGAAGAGCAGGAATGGCTTGTACAAGTTGGAGATAAATGCCAGCTCAAGCCACCCAGCAGTGTGTTCCCCCTTGGGCTGTTCCCATGGGATGTAGCTGGAGCAGGGAGAGAGGTGGGAGCGAGGGCTGGTACCGCTGGTGTGAAGGAACGTTCCCCCCGGCTGCATCCAGGTCTCCCGGAGCATCACACGGCTCCTGCTGGGGTTTCTCTGCACAGCCCTGCCTGGTGCTGTGACATACCTGCACCACTCAAAGTTCCTTGGTCTAGGCTGTAAAGTTTGACATGACAAAATAGGTTTATTTATGTATATATTTAAAAAAAAAAACCAACTTTGATTAGATCAGCTTATTTCTTCTGTTTCTGGGCATCATCCCAAATGGTGCAATTAACATTACTTGTGTACAGTACAAAAAATTCTAATTGGTGAAAATATATTCAATTTAAGGTCTGATTAATATTCCAATGAGGCCAAACTGGCCAGGTGTGCCAAGGTCACTTTAAATAAGGCCCTGATTTCATGCCTATTCTTCTTCTTCTGTAACTTATAACCTCTTTTTCTTTTCTAGGGGAGAATGAAATGTGAGGCTGTCACTGAAAAAAAACCACCAACCCAAACCCCCAAACACTTTTCAATGCTTGTTCTTGAGGGACTTCAGCTTGTGCATGTCTATTTTGCTAAATGTGAAGGAATTGTATGAAATCTGTGTTTTAGCTACTTGCTGTAATTCTAAGTCTTTGTTTCTGTCTTGGTTTGCCTAAAGTTAAAATCAGTGTTCTACGTTCTTTAAAAGATGGCTTGTGTAAGCAGTTTCATGTATCTTGCCTTCATCTGAGCAGACTTATTTTGCCTCAGTACACCACTGAGAATCTTCCTTCACAAGAGATGGTACTTAATATCTTTACAATTAAGAATTTCTTCATTTAAAAAGAAAACAAATAAACAACACCCCACACCCTCCCCTCCTCCCCAGTCAAAAAAACCCACCTAAAAATTGCCCCCTAAAAAAACCACTCTGGGATTGAAACTAAGGGAAGCTGTTGGACTTGCTATTGCATCCATGCATTTCTTTATCATGCCATTCATAGGAAAAGAAAGCCTCACAAATTAATACAGCACTGTTTGCTTGTGTCTTCCAGTGAGGATGAAATGGAAGAAGCAAATGGAAATAACCCTATTGATATTGAAGTTGAACAAAATAAGGAGAGCAAAAAGGAGGTATAGTTCTTTTCTTACTACTGTACAAATACAAGTGTTTACTTAGCAGCTACTTCATGTAGAAGCTGACAGTATCTAATTTTCTTCATTTGTGCTCTATGTAGTTGTCAAACAAGAAAAGAAGAATTGTCTTCGGAATTATTCTTAGATCAAGACAAGTAAAGACAAATATGTTACTGTGGATGGAGCTGGGAAATTTTAAGACGTTACCATCTCATGATAATGTACTATGTGAATGTTTCTAGTTTCTTTGATTCTCTCTTTGACCCTGTTAGCTTGAACCACCTTCAGTGATGGTTTAAATCAACATGACTGTGTGGAGATGGAGCAGAAGCATTTATGTCCCCACTGAGATGACTCGATGGTGGGGAAATATGTTCTAGGTAGACTAGCAAGGGTGTGTTTATCTACACTTGAGACTCTTAAGTTAAATTCCTGATGTACTGAAGTCCTCAGCAATGGTTCTGAGGATTTTGGTGGCACCAGGATTGTAAGTAACAGTAAGGGAGAAAGAAGACAAAAGCTTTTTGTCTGGCAGAGGGGCCTTAACCTGTTGTCACATGCAGAATATTTTGTCTCCTTAATACGTAGTGCTTGCACCTCACTTCAAATACTTACAATTTAAGTGGTCATAGAGTTCTGTATAAAAATAGTCTCACAAATATAACAGACAATTTTGAAAACCTAGTGTGATGCTTTACAGGAAAGCATATACTTATTTTCATGTGTATTACCTGCTGGTTAGGTGTTGCTAAATTAAAGCCTTGCTGTTCAGAAGCAGTGTAGGTTGTATGTGTGTGTGAGTGCTATAGGAAGATGCTTACCCTAAGGCCTTCCCCCCTCGAAGCAGCTCCCTTTCCAGATTTTGCACAGCCTGATTTCTCACCCACACTCAGTTTCTTTGAAAAATTTTTAACTTGCTGTTTTTAAAAAAATCTATGTAGGAAAAACCCACTAGAAATATTTAAAAACATGATTGCACACAGGCAAAACCAAAGTCTTACAGCAGCTGTTTTGTCAGTCACTGTCATTTAGATTAATTCCTCTAATAAATTATTTTGAGTGGAAATAACTGAAAAATCACAGTATTCTAGGCTGGTGTTCACCTGTGCCAGAGTGCTCTCCAGACTTTCCAGAAAATCCTAGCTGTTGCTTCCACTGAAGGAGCCAGCATCCCTGATGACCTCCTGGGAGCAGGAGGGATGTGAAGCCACTCGTATTCGTAAGAAGCTGAATTCTCAAAAGCCTCAGCAGCACCCAAACTGGAGGGGCTCTCTCGTGGCTGAGTTGCAGCTGCATACTGCAGCTCTCCAGTGTGTCTTGTAAATAATTAATCCTATCATCTTACTTCCCATTATTGTGATAAATTTTCAAGTTTGGATTTCTCCACGAGCTCTTTGAAAGCTTCTGTCTGTAAGAGAGCTCCCTTCAATCCCTACTGATGCTGGCAGGCTCTGAGCTTGCTGCAGAAGAGGGAAAGGCATTTCTTCGCCAACTTGGCTTCCTCTGTTGTAAGGCCACACCAGAGCAGATGGCTGGTACCTACCATCAAGACATTTTTGTAGAAAGTCTCATGTGTGACATGTGCCCTTCCCTGTCATGCTAAGCACTCCAAGTGCTCTGAAGGAGGTCACCAGGACTCACGGCATGTGTGCGGTGTGGCTTTGGCCGTGTGTGCAATGGCGGGTAGCCTTGTGGGGCCTCTTCAGAGTTAATTTAATTGGATTTTGCAGTACCAGAGCCTGGGACTGACTGAAAATGCCTTCAGAGAGAGCAGGTATCTAGGAGGGGGAACAGTTTATTTCTTAATCATTACGTTTCTGTTAATGACGTGGTCAGATGTGCAGGGGTGATGTGCCACTAGCCCAGGACTCTTACCGTAAAGAAACCTCCCTGTCCCAACCCCGCAGGGATGGTTTTTTCCAGTTCTGAGACACGTCGCTTACTGTATGACTTGCCGAGTAATACTGGGACTTGTCAGAGTATCTGAAATTTCTCATTTGTTTCCTCTTTTGGGGATCTTTGGAGGGGGAATCTTCCCTTTTTAGTACTTTCAGTGTTAGTGCAACTGTTCAGGTTTCTTCAGATAGTGATTCCATAATACTGAGCTCATCATCGAGAGCTGCTCTCTGTGCCTCTTCCCTGTTCCTGGAAATGCCACTCATTTCATCCTCTGCTTTTATGTGGCTGGAGATAGGTTGGTCTTGTCTTTTTACCCAGTGAAATCTGAGGAAGAGGACCTTCTTTGTATGAAGGGGTTTGTAAGACTGCAGTGTGGTGCTGGATAGCAGTGCCAGTATAGAAATAGAGGAGCACTGCTAAATCCCTGTTTTTCATGATTTAGTTCTATGGAGAGATGTGTGTGGCCAGGAAAGCAAGAGTTTCCAAGACAGGGTAAACATCCAAATTTTCAGAGCCTTTCAATATCACTAGGGCCTAGAGGCATTTGGAGCTGTCAAAAACCATTCTGCTGGAGCTCTGGCTGCTTGTCCATAACACAAAAGAGTGTCACGTTCTTTGAACTGTGTAAAACAATAATTTGAAGCTGCTTTCATTTTTCCTTAACGTTTGGGATATTTGAGCTGCAGGCACTGCATGTTGGTCAACCTACAGCCTGAACCCATTGTGAGGCAGTACTGCATGATCCTGTGACGTTCTGTATGTAGATGAAATATGAATAAATCTGAAATGGTCTGTCTATGTTGAATAATTTACCTGGCTCAGCTATCAAAGTGCTGGCTTCTGAGGCAGAGAGCAGAGCTTACCTCACTCGTTCAGAGCTAAACTAGTCTGGTTTTTCCTGCTCCACATTCCCTCCTGCAAAAAGAAGTAGGGTATCCATCCTGCAACAGCAACAGTTATTTTTTGCTCCTAGACTTGCCTTAGGCATTGTCTCTCATGGAGTCCTTTGCACTAAAGGAAAAAGGTTGAGAACTGGCAGTTGTCCACGTTACTGCTCCTGTGTGTTTCTGGCCATTGAACCCATGAAGAGGGTGTAAGGTTTTATCTGCCAGCAGCTGTGCTGGCATCCTCCAGTCTCCAGGAGGCCGAGCCTCATGATTACATGGAGCTTTGTGCTCAACCTTGTGTGGGTTTGAATGCGAGAGTTTTAATGTTCACTAATGAGCAAATGCCACAAACTGTGTAGAAACTACATGGAGCTGCAAATGATGAGGGAAACAATAGCGCTAAGTGAAGCCAATGTGTTTAAAGCTGGCAGTGATCAAGTAGAGGACTTCAGATGCATGGCCTCCCTTCTCTGCTTTTTTCTCTCCCCATCACCCTTCTGTTCTGTGTTCCTGGCCAAGCTCCAGCCACTGGGTAATAAATCTTGGGTATGAGTTGCTCATTGAAAATAACTTCTGGAGGAAATGGTTTTAGTGTGAAACAGTCAGATGTGCTCTTGAAGCATGTATAGTATAGCATAGTGTCCTAGCTAATCAACCTGTTAGAGGTATGTGATTAATTCTTTGCTTTAGACAGAAGGCATCAAAATAATTAGTGGGGTGTGAAATACTCCCTTTTCCAGAAGAGACTTTGTGGGCAAAACCACATCAGTTTAATGGAACAGTTGATCTGTTGGTGCTGTGCAAGAAAACTTGGTTTCCAAGAAACTGCGTGACGATCTAAGAATTACTTTGTAGTCACCTTGCTCCTTTATCCTTAGCCTTTAAGTAAAATTGGTTTATTCCTTCCCTTGACACGTAGGAAAACAAGTCTCTGTAAACTCTGTTAGTTGTGTTCTTCCCCTGTCTCCAGACTCCACTTTGTTTCCCTCTGGTGTTCAGTTAAACCCGCGAGTTCAGGCCTGGTGATGAAAAAAAGACGAAATATTTTGGAGTATTTAAAAATAACCAGAATATTTAACTGCTGGAAAGTTGGACATCTCTGTCCCAAATGAGAGTGGGCAGAGAAGACAACCAGTATCTCTGTAAACATTGAAAGCTGCTTAGAAGAAAGGAGAGATTTCTCACAGACAGTGTTTGTATGACATGCCCCTTAAAGCAAAAAATGTCTTCCTGTCTGCAGGGTACCTTTTGCATTCTCCAGCCATTGATGGTGGCTACAAGTCATAGAATCACGTGATGGTTTGAGTTTGAAGGGACTGTTGGCTAAAAGATTGTTTAGTTTTGTAAAATGACTGCTGTTTGCCAGGTACCGCCTGCTGAAACTGTTCCTCAGGTGAAGAAGGAGAAGCACAGTACACAGGCCAAGAACAGAGCGAAGAGGAAACCTCCCAAAGGAATGTTCCTTTCCCAAGAAGATGTGGAAGCTGTTTCCGCCAACGCGACAGCTGCTACCACTGTACTCAGACAACTGGACATGGAATTAGTCTCAATCAAACGACAGGTATAAATGGGATAGCTCAAGAGTAACTGCTGTTTTGCCTTCACAGTCTTCAAAGTTCACAGGAATTTGTAGCTTATAGGATCACAGAACGATTAGAGATGGAGGGGACCTTAAAGATCATCAAGTTCCAACCCTCCTGCCATGGGCAGGGCTACTTTCCACTAGAGCAGGTTGCTCAAAGCTCCATCCAGCCTGGCCTTGGAACACTTCCAGGAATGGGCCATTCACAACTTCTCTGGGCAACCTGTTCCAGTGCCTCACTGCCCTTGCAGTAAAGAATTTTTTTCTGTTATTTAATCTAAATCTCCCTTCTTCCAATGCAAAGCCATTACCCCTTGTCCTGTCAACAAGATCCTTGTCTGCTTGACAGTGATTGATGCACATCATTATGTGACTTAATTGATAAGATGCTAGCCTTGTGCTATAAATTAATGCAGCCCTGTGGTTTACATCTCTTATTGTAACTGGATGAGCAAGTTGACTTTGTACCTGAAGTGAAGTGAGGAAAAGTTGATGGCACTGACTTGAAGGAACGTTTGTTGGTGCTTGGTATTTCTTGCTGTACAGAGTTCCTTATGTTTTAACTTTGAAATTCCCTCAAATGACATTGGTTTCAGCAGTATCTGATTTCCATATGCAGCAGTCATTTTCCTTTGCCTTTTCATATGGTACTTTTGGAACAGTCAGATATGTTTGTTTTAGTCTTTTTTAGACAGGCATCATACAAACTTTCCTACGTACCTTTTGCTTCCCTGATGGATCTGTCTTTTAAACAAATGTTTTTCAAATATCTGTTAGTAAAGACAGGTTTACTACACAGGGCTGTTTCCTAGATCTGAACATTTTCACTGTTTCTAAAGCAGAGATCTGGCTCAAGCTCTTTATTAAACTTAATAGAATTGGTATTTTGGCCTGAAGCCTTTTTCTTGGTACTTTGGGAGAAGCAGAGCTCTCAAGCAGTCTTTGATTCATTACTTGCTGTAAACAAGGCCTTTCTTTTTGTGCTGGGATTCATACAGACCTGGACATCGGGGCAGTTCTTGCTCCAAATGATTTGTAGACAGGATAAAATAATTGAAGTGGGATGTCCTGATGTTCCAGCTGCTCCTGCATTCCATTACTCTAATCTTTTTGGAAAAGGGAGACTAAGAAAAACTGAAACGCTGAGCTGGTAGGGTTCCTGCTGGAGCTGCTGGAAGAAGGCTTGTCCATAGATTATGGGTTGTTTTTTAATCCTTGCTGAAGGGATGAAACTTTCTTTTCAGATTCAGAATATCAAACAGACAAACAGCGCACTCAAAGAAAAACTTGAAGGTGGTATAGAACAATACAGACTTCCAGAGGTAGGATCACTTTCTGACCCTTTTTTATTGTGGGGACAAATGCTAATCTGGGTTTACATACCAGGGCTATTTGTGTACCCAGTAAACTGGGACAAACATCATGTTAGTTGTCAATGTGAATCAAGACAATTACCATACCCACTGTTGTGTGATGGAAATGGGAGATGGGAGAAAGTAAGAGCAGTGTTTAACACATGAAAAAGGCTTCTAACAGGACGGGTATCCCATGTTTTTTCAGTGCTGTATCCATGTGCCCTCGTGAAAGAGGTAGTTGCTTTACTCTAAATACTCAGAAATATAGGAGAGGTTGTTAATGTCCCATCTTGCTCTTGGCACTTGGTGCTTTTCCTGTTTTCCTTCCAACTCTGGTACCTCGTGCCGGAAATAATTTGACCAAGATTACAGAGGGTGTCTGTGATAAAGGCAAGTAGGTGCTTTGGAGGAGTGTGGCTCTCGTATCTGCTCAGACCATTCCCTATCTTTGTGTACTGCCATGACTTACAGGCTTAGCGTACGTCACAGTGAGCTGAATCAATGCCATACACAGTTCTTTATGTTGAAAACATTGTTCCTACCAAAAGGAGAGATACAGTTTGACTAACAGTTAATTCCTTGGGTTTTTGTGAGCTCAGACGCAAGTGAAAGTTGTTGCTGACAGAAGTGAAGTTACCTGATTTATTTATTTGTTTGTTTCTTTCTGATGTCTAGGTTGTTCAGAAATTTAATGCACGTTGGACCACAGATGAGCAGCTTCTTGCTGTGCAAGGTATGGCACCCACCACGGAATCTATGGGTAATGGAGACCCTGCTGCATTCCAGAGCTGCGTCTCCCTTTAGGGACTAATGAAAGGTTTTGACTTTACTGTGCTCTCATGCCCAAAGGGTAGAATTGAAGAAGGAAGCAGTGTCCCCCCGCTCCTCAGGCAGTGTAAATTGCACCGTATGAATGTTTGTGAATAATTTCTGCTTGTCCAAGCTTTCAGAAAGTGAAACTCTACTGGAGTCACTGCCATGCTCTTTGCCTGTGTACCTTCTCAAGTAGCACAGGCAGATTTACACAGGTCTTTTAGATTTGGTTCTGCCCATCTTTACTACACCTCTGGTTTTTTTTCTCTTCTCCAGGGCTAGTCTCAACCGTGTCTCTTGCCCAGTTGAGGCTCTTGGGTATTCCTGGATTAATCTGAGAGGCTTGGAATTTTGACTGAAGTTTGGCTGTGAATACCTTATGCTGTGACTTGAGCCTCATTTGTGGTCTCTGTGGAAATAACACATTGCTTTTGTTTTCCTTTCTGTTGCTTTTAGCAATCAGGAAATATGGCCGAGACTTCCAGGCAATCTCTGACGTGATTGGAAACAAATCTGTGGTGCAAGTGAAAAACTTTTTTGTAAATTATCGACGTCGTTTCAACATAGATGAAGTTCTACAGGAGTGGGAGGCAGAGCACGGCAAAGAGGAGACAAATGGAACCAATAGCCAGAAACCCGTAAAATCCCCTGATAATTCCACTAAAATGTCCGAAGAGGAAGATGAGGTAAATCCAATTTAAAAATAACATAAAGTTCCCAGTCTGAGCTGAGTTCAGATGTCTGTAGGTATACTCGTTGCAAAAGCGGGTTTTTGATAATCTTCAATCTGAGCATATTTCACTTCCCCTGGATATACAGATTCCAGTACTGATTTTGGGAATTCCAGACCTGTATGAAAATAGAAAGAGAACAGTTAATTTGCAGCCCTCTGACAGTATCTGTCTCTCATCAGCACACGGACATTTTAATGCTTGTCGCTGCCAAAATCCAATACTACTTTATCTCACTTGGATGTTTTCCCTGCACTCAGCTCTCCAAGCTGTTCTAGCTTTGCCTTTGTGGGACTGTACAGTTTTCTGAGGCAAAGCTCACTCTCTTGCATTTGACAATGGAGTGGTTTCACTCAGGGGAAGGAAAAAAGCTACAGACAAGGGGAGTGTATGAAACTTCACTCTGGAATTTAAGGCAACGTTCCCTTGATTTTACAGCGGTTTCTGTGAAGACAGGAGTACTAGAAACAGCCTCTTCTTGATGCAGCTTCATGGAGTTAATACTTCTCCAAAGACAATGTGTGTTTAAAGTTAACTAAGAGACTGGAGAATATCTAAATATGAAAGTTAGTTACAAAAATGTAATAACACAGTCATGCAAAAGAAAGCCCTGCAAGAGGCTTGCTTGTTAAAAATGTCTGATCTAGGACTCCCTTTGGCCTAACTTGACAAGGCAGCTTGGCACAAAAGCTGTATCTTCAAAATGCAAGCACAGTCAATGGTGGAAGGCTAATTTTGGTCTCACGTGGGCTAAAGACTTCTTGGTGTACCGCATATTTTTGTTGCCCTGATTATGGTTGGCTCACTCGTACGTGCTAGTGTGTGGATACTGGAGCGGTGAGGATCCCAGAGAAGTTAGCAGAAGAGGAGGAGAGAGAGAGTGATGTGACAGGAGTGTCTGGTGAAATAACTGGTGAAGCAGCAGTCATGGTGGGAATAGTTGCAAAGCCTGGAGAAAAGGCAGCTGTTATGGGAGTTGGGTGGTTTGCTGTGCCCTGCAGTACAGTGTGAGACAAGGGCAGAGCCTGCCTGCACCAGGCTGGCACAGGCAGTAGCCAGGCAGGGTGGCAGTGAGCTGCCAGCCGTGACAGGCCATGTGTGCCTTACGCTAACACTGTGTGGCTTGTGATTCATTTTGAAGCCTACTCCGGACAGTAGGAACTGCTGTGTTGCTGGAGAGCAGCTCTGAGGGAAAAGACCTGGGAGTCCTGGTGGACAACATGATGACCATGAGCCAGCAATGTGCCCTTGTGGCCAAGAAGGCCAATGGCATTCTGGGGTGCATCAGGAAGAGTGTGGCCAACAGGTTGAGGGAGGTTATCCTGCCCCTCTACTCTGCCCTCCTGAGGCCCCCTCTGGAGCACTGTGTCCAGTTCTGGGCTCCCCAGTTTGAGAGACAGGGAACTGCTGGAGAGGTACAGCAAAGGGTTACAAAGATGATTAGGAGCCTGAACCATCTCCCTTATGACAAAAGGCTGAGGGACTTCGGTCTTTTTAGTCTGGAGAAAAGAAGGCTGAGGAGGGATCTCATCAACACTTACAAATACTTAAAGGGTGGGTGTCAGGAGGAAGGGATCAGTCTTTTTTCAGTGATGCCCAGTGAGAGGACGAGGAAACAAGCACAAACTTGAACATAAGAAGTTATGTCTAAACATGAGGAGGCACTTCTTCACTTTGAGGGTGACAGAGCACTGGAACAGGCTGCCCAGAGAGGTGGTGGAGTTTCTGTCTCTGGAGACATTCAAAACTTGCCTGGACATGTTCCTGTGCAACCTGCTCTGGGTGGACCTGCTTTGGCAGGGGGGTTGGACTAGATGGTCTCTGGAGAGGTCCCTTCCAACCCCATAGCATTCTGTGATTCTGTTGTGGCTGGGAAGAGGAAGGCGTGGGGTGGGGTTTCAGTAACCAAGCCTGCAGCTTTTTATAAAAATGCACAAGGAAGGGACACAAGGGTGTTGCACAGTGGACATCTTATGGCCACCAGCCTCTCTTGGGCACATCAGACATTGCCTTTCAGGCTGGCTATAAATGTGGTGCTCCTGCCTTCGGAGATAACATAAGCACAGCGCTGATGGGGTGCCTGCCTGAGCAGTTCTGGGGGCAGAGTGAAATGTCATTGGGATTATCATATAAGCATTTGTGCAGGTGGCTGGTCAAAGCCAGGTGGACTCAGTCAGTGGTAGCCAGGGAAAGATTTTGCTGGCCTAACCCTGAAGTCCCTCAGGTGCTTTCTCGCTTTCTTCCTGGCATGATTTATCTGCCTGGCTGCCAGCCTAGTAAAAGCTTTGTCAGCTCTCTGACTGCTCTGGGCTTTCCCCTTCAGTGTGTTTTCATAGCAAGTGGCCACAGTTCTGGGTTTTGGGGTGATTTTTGAGGGGGGGAGGTGAGACTGCTGATCATAAAGTAGTCTCAACTTCAGTCTTAATTCCTGTATGTTTATAGTCCCAACAAATCCCAGTGTGACTCAGAATAAGGGAAGCTGCTGCAGTTCCTCCCATGTGGCAGGGATGTCCATTTTGTTGTTGTTTTCAATACTGTGGATCTGGAGTGAAGCTTGGAGATGCAAGAAAGCCTATGTGTATTCATTTTTAAACTAAACCTCTCCTTTTTCTCCCCCCTCCCCCTTCCTTCCAGGCTACTTCTGTTCTTGATGTCAGATATGCATCTGCTTCGTGAGAAGGTGCTGTAGCCTAGAACAATTTGTGTTGACTACTGTGTTATCCAGGATATCAGGTATTAGCAAACCTCAGACAGCCATCTGCATCATATCTGTGGACAAGCAGCTATTACCAAAAAAAGGCAAACGCTTCCAGTCCTGTGCTACATCTGCCTTAATCTCCCCTCACTCCTCCATACTGCCTCCACTTTCTTTCAGAAGCACCCAGGTAGCTCAGCTCTCCATTTCATCAGCGTCCTGCTTAAGCACGGGGATTCCTAGAACCAGTAACACCTGGCTGTAAATTTTGACCAACCTGCAAAGCAAGGAGCTCCTTAGCAGCCCCACAGTAACTCTACACAGTAGGAGTTCTTGTAATACTTGGTCCGTAGGGTATAAGTACGTATTGCTGCATGGCCTTGTGGTCTCCGCTTCCTGTGTATTCTTACGATGACACTATTATTAGCGAGCTTTCTATAAAGGAGAGGCCTGTGCACATGCCAGTGGTGTCAGGTTTGTTCTGAAATGACAAGGCATGTTAACAAGCGATCTTGAATTAATGCAAAGTGATAGGAAATGTTATTTCTAAGGTTCGGTCAGTCCAAGGTTGTAAACGTAACTCATCACACTTCTGGTTTGTGCAATTCTTTCCACTGTATTTGTGTGTTCTTGCTTCATAGAAAGCTCCCTAATTGAGCATTTTATTCCTGTATATTTTAATGGCTTTTATTTAGTGCAAAAGGGAATACGTAACCTGAAACTGTTTGATACGCTATTTAACCCCTGGCATTCAGCATTTGCATTGTAACTTGTTAAATGAGTGCTACACAACTTTCTTTTTCCTGATCCTCTGTGGGATTAAGTCAAAACAACTTTCTCTGGTGCCTCTCCTTTTGGAATATGTGCCTTTTTACATTTGGCTACCGTAGGTCACTCTCTGTCCCAGTGTCTCATTCCTCTTCAGAGCGCTGTTTGCCAAAGACATCAAACTACTTCTCCCATGGGAAGTCTGGACCGAGGGTTGGAGCACCAAGTTCAACCTTCAGGTAGTTTCTGGTCTCTCGGAAGTTTAGTGGAGAAGAACTGGGTTAATTTCATTGGCCGTTTTTAACCCTTCTGAAGCACACATCGCTTTCATGTTCTGAACCAAAATATGCAATTTAAAATCTAAGAGGTGCTTTTCCAAATACTTGGTGCATGCAGCTTTCAGATCCCCAGCCCTCTGCTCGAATGACCTGTGCTGTGGCCTGCCCAGCTGGCTTGAACTGGGGCTGGTCTTCAAAGTCCTGTATGAGGACTTGGCACTTTGAACGAGGTAATTGCTGACTGCCCAGCAGTGTTCAGAGAAGCTAGAAGCAGCAGTATTACTTCTTTTCCAGTGGAAAGCTGCAAAATAACACTAGTCACAAAGCATTTAAAAATGGTTAATTTCATGGTGTTGGAAGAAACCACCAGGTGTCTTTGCAGGTGGGGAAAAAAGGACCTTCTTTTCCTCTCTTCCTCTACAGAGGTTCAGGCCATGATGGCACACAGCAGTGTACGGCACCAGCCTCTTAATGCAACCTGAAATGAGCTAGTCCATGTCCTGGCCTACAGCTGAGGTGCTGCAGCTCGAGGTCTAGCCCCAAACTTGGTGCTGATGTTTGAGGTGCTGGGCTGTGCCATGCTATGTGGGCTCTGTTCTCTCTGTCCCTATAAAGGAGGTGGGCTAATGCCAGCTGGCTAACAGGGCCAGCTCTGCCTGCACCAGCCAAGGACGGGTCAGGGGGAGGTAGCCTCCTGTACTGCTGAGGTAGTCTCCTCCTTGGACCTGGTGTGAGGAAGGTAACTCAACATCACAAATAAAGCAACAACACACAGGTGAAGGAGCAGCTGGGTGTTACTGAGGGTGAGCTAGAGCGTGGAGCCCAAAAAAGGCCCATTTCAGCTGCTTTGCAGCTGTTTCCGGTCAGTTTCATTCTGGTAGCTCCAGAGAGATCCTTTGAGGTGATGGGAGGATGGAAGGGAGCTATTCCCTCTCCTCTGTATTGGAAACCTGTAATCCCAAACCTGTGGCAGCCTCTCTACAGCTGTTGATGTGAACTTGGCAGCTCTGTTGTGGCCCTGCAGACGTTCCTCCAGTCCTGTGAGAGCTGGAGTTGGGAGCTTCTCGTGGGACAGGACACTAGTTGTTATGATAGCCAGTGTGAATAAGGGTGAAAGACGGGCAAATAGCACTGTGAATTCAGCCCACAGTGGTGGCATAAAGCAGTGCCGCTCCTTAGACATACTCTAGTATTGAACCTCCTGCTGGTACCAATGCACAGAGGCAGGACCTCACCAGCACAAAAGGGTTTGTGTGGGCTTCCATCCCAGCTGGGGAAACCCATCGGGAGAGGCTTCTGCTGGCGAGCTAAGGTCCCTGTGAGGACTTTTCATCGGTTTTTGCCCTCAAATCTGTCCATCTCGTGATCAGAAAAGTTGTGTTTTGGCTTCATCCCCAAAGGGTAGGGGGAAACATGTATAATTCATGATATTAGGAAGAAAAAAGTTGTTTAATTACTTTTCAGTTGACTGCTATCTTATTGTAGTTGATACATACAATATAATAGCACTGTATTTTAAACGTTTAGTTTTTTACATTCTCTTTAACTATCTTTTTAAATGCGATGAAATAATTTTAGCTTTTGAAAGTCTCAATGGTTTGGTCTTGTTTAGGTGAAGACCCTCTTCTTCTTTTTCAAATGGGTCAAGCATTAGATACATCAACTGGTTGCATTCTAATTAGAAGGGTCCACAAAGATAACTGCATAAGGTAGAATATTCACTTAAAATTTTGTTTCTTAAACTACCAATGTGAATGTCATAATTATATATATTTTGTGGAAAATGGGAAATTATTTCTCCTAAGTATAAGTTATTGTGCAAAATATGGTATCGTCAAAGAAAAGGATAGCTTAAGTTTTAGTTTTAGAAATCTTAAAGATGTAAAAGTGTATTGCATATGCATAAACAAATTTCATTTGTTCTATTTAATTTTAATGTAGCTGTGTAAAGTGCTAGGAAACCTCTTTTTTTTCGCTTCTCCATTAAAAACAACCTTTGTTACTTGAATATTCGTGTTTAACTGGTTTGAAACAGTGATCAATTTTTGTAATATAATCTTCTAGCCAAGGGAAAAAAAAATAATTAATAAATTCCATGCCTCAGTTGTGCTTAACAATACAGCAACAAAGTACAATCAGATGCTTAAGACCATAGTAGCCATAACTGGTAGTGCAGCCACAATGGTTGTGTCTCGATATATTTAATAGCAATGGGGATAATGAATTCTTAATATATTTTTACAAGTTTGCAACCAGGAAGACCCCATAAATATCCACTCAAACACTTTTTTAATAGCTAATATAAGAGTGAAACTCTTCTTCTCTTAAAGCAGTGTCCTGACAAACGCTTTTCTTTCCTGTACAAATACACCTGGAACATTAGATGAGAAGATGCTCATTGTCACTTTAAATTTCAGTTTCTCTTCTCCGAATCGCTGACATGCTGTTGGTATCCTTGCACACCAAATGTGAGCCAGACAGTGCAGTACACTAACTCGGTCACTGGATTTGTGAACACCAATCTCCCAACTCAATGAAGCGCAGAAATATCGTAGGAGATTTTTCTGATAATGCATTTTTTTTTTTCTTCCGAATCGGTATGAAATGACGCGTCGCCCATTCAGCATTGAGGGGCCTGATACTTACTCTTTTTAAGAAAAAAAAAAAATAACGAAAGAAAGTGATTTTTATTAGCTCCAGCTTGTCTTCAGCAAGTCAAAATCTCGTGATCTCGTGCAATGCCCCTGAAGCAAATACTTTCTGCCACTCCCTGGATTAATGCAGCTTTTCCTGTTGATAGTAAAGCACAATTGCAGTGAAAGTTACAGTTCAGAAGATGGAAGGTCAGTATAGTCTATGCATGTTGTATAATAATGAGTGTTTACATTCATATTCTCCTAAAATAAAATTTATACTGGAGTGTATAGTATTCCATTATGTAGATTTTATCAATTTTGTTAACTGCTTATAGATTGCTTAAAAGAAGTTTTTTCAAGATTTTAAAAGATGTATAAGGTTAAGTTTGCAAATATAACGGAAATGCTGTATAGCTTTTGAAGTGACAAAATACTCGTTGGGATTTTAAAGAAAGTATGTTGTAAGTAATATTTTAAATGTCTTTTTTGCCTGTTTTCTATTATTCAGCACACTTACTGTGATGAATGTTCATAGCATTATAAAACTGCTTAGCCACTGAAAAGTAACATTTGGTTCTCAATTATTTTACTGTACGAGGAATTAGAGTGGGGTAAATTCCTTTGTGAAATTCGACATAACTCATTTTTCTATGATTTCCAACGTTTGCTGACATCAAATAAAAAATTTTTTCAAGCCATTGATGTAATAAAACACGTAGTAAAACGTTACTGATGTAAAATGTGCTTCTGATACGTAATTGATCTCCTGCCTTTCACGTTTGGGTCAGGAGAACCCACTTGTCTCTGCCTTTATCGCATCGTCGGTGGGGTCGGGGAGCAGGTTCATTACTGCTGGGCAGGGTCCCCGTCCTGGGAAGCTCGAGCAGCCCTTCGTAGAGAGGTTGGTGCTGGTCTCTTCTCAAGGGCAATTAGTGATAGAACAAGAGGGAATGGCTGCAAGCTGCAGCAGGGTAGGGTTAGACTGGACATCGGGGAAAAAAGTCTTCCCAGAAAGAGTGGTCAGAGCCTGGAATGGGCTGCCCAGGGAGGTGGTGGAGTCACCATCCCTGAATGTGTTTCAGAGTAGATGTGGTGCTGAGGGATCTGGTGTAGGGGAGAACTTGTAGAGTAGGGCTGATGATTGGACTGGGTGATCCCAAGGGTCTCTTCCAAGCAAAGGATTGTATGATTTGTACGGTGCTGGTGGCAGGGTCTGCCCTGTGCAATCCAATCCACCCTGGGTGACCTGATGAGGCTGCTGCTCCGGGGTGGGGGGTGGGGGGGTAGTTTTGGGTTTTTGATGGTGTGGCATATTCCCTCCCCTGGCCATGTGAGATCCCGGCTGGCAGCGAGATGGCTCTCGGGACGTGGGCTGGTGTGGAGGGGTAGAGCTGGAGCCGAGATGGTGGGGTACAGATGGGGACTAGCTGAGGGTGTCATCGCTACCATACTGAGGAATGCACTCCTGGCTGCTGCATGCCAAGGGCTAGCACTTGCCCGGGCAACTTACAGAGATCATCACCTTCATCCTGCAATGAGAGAAACTCGATGGAACTACCTGGGAGAAGGCGGCTCTTGCCCCTGGGGCTCAGCAGTGGCAGGGTTGCTCTCACAGATGCTCAGACCAGCAGGTAATTTCACACTGGGCTTGAACCATGGGATTTTCAGGAAGGGGGAATATTTGCTGCCCTCACGTGCTGGGTGCAAGCAGGGGCTAAACACAGAAGTGCAGGTGAGATGTTACAGGGCAGCTGGGGGGAAACTGCTTTGTGTTGTGGTGTTGCACTCAGCGCTGGTGCACTGGTACCAGCCCTGCTTCCTGAGTGGGGTCTTAGCGTGGGGCGAAGGGACGAGGAGGTGCCTGCTTTGCTCCCGTGTGTTAGATGCAGCAGAACGGCACAAAACCAGAGAAATGCAGGAAGACTCTGGTGGTTTCCAACGCTGAAGTGTGGGGAGGGCAGGAATTACTCGTGCCTTTCTATGTTGTGAAGCAAAGGGGATAAGGAGGGAGATGGGCTTGGGGTTCTTCTGGAAGAACTGACTGTTTTTTAAGAGCTGAGGGTGTTTCCTTACTGGAGAGAGAACATCTGTATAACTTTCCTGATTGTGGAGAGTAGGGAACCAGTACTGTACAGCAGTAATCTGCTTTTAGAGCAGAGGTGTTGAAGATCTTTCAGCCCTTGACCTTCAATCCAAACCAGCCTTTCCTGCCCCTGTGCCTCCTCACCCCCAAAGGAAAGCAAAGAGAAAGAAAGAAGGGACTTCCCCTCCTTTCTATGGGGGAGCACAAGCAGGTGAGGAAACTGGGACTTCCTCTGCCCAAAAGCACACCTGAGGAGTCCAGAAGCAGAGGTGAAGTTGTGGGAATGCCTCGGGTTTTTAAGTGCTGTATTTATTATTCCTGATAGCCTGTTTCCTGCAGAAACAAATTGGTATCAGGTAATTTCCAGTGTTGGGGGCTTAAGGCATTAGCACCCCAGCAATTATTGTGGTTCAGACTTGAAGTCTGACCTTAGTTAAACCCTGGAGCTTAACTGAGACTGGGAATGGTCACAGATGGGGCCAACTTAGTTTCCAGAACATGTGCTGGGCGTCTCTGCCAGCTGTGGAGTATGAACAGCACAGCAGCACCAAGTGCTTCTCTTGTGGGATAGGAGCTGCCTCCAGTCCAGGCTGAAATGGAAGAGCTCAGAACTGGTGCCGTTTGCCTGCTGAGATCTTAATCTCATCCCTGAGTATCAGCTTTATTGAAATAACAGGAGAATTTGTGGATTTTATCTCTGAAACCGACTTCTAGTCTGAAAGATGCAGCATGGTGCCCGAGAGAGAGCTGGGTATCAAACCAGTGATCTCATTCCCCTCCAAACCACACTGGGGCTGATCCAACCAAACAGTCTTTGAACTAAGAAGAGCAAATGAAATTTCTGGTCTTGCTTTTAGTCAGCCACAAACAAAACGTGCGTGTGTGCATGTAAAAGCAAAGAACAACAACAAAAACCCAACCAAACCAAACCAAAACCAGTAACGCCCCCCCAGAAACTCAGCAGAGGGCCTGCTGACAGCAGCAGAGGGATTGTTTGCTTCTGCTGTGGAAGGGCTGTAGCAGAGTTTCTGTAAAATATTAAGGGGAACCAGTTTCTGAAGTCCTCAAGAAGGGAAACTGTAAGGACAGTAGCGTACAGGAGGTCTGAACTTTTACCAAGGATGGAGAAATCACCTGGAGGTTTCCCCTACTGAAGGGGTTGGGGTTTGCAGGGAAGAAGGCTGCAGTCCCAACCTGACAAGGGCAGCAAAAGGCCCAGACTTGTAAGACGGGAAAAACATTGATCAGCCAAAGGGTTTTCACTGGGGAGATGGGGAAACGGGAGTAAGAGAAGAACTGACGTGTGTCACGCTGCCTTCTGTTTGTTTCCAGCCAGAGATGATGGTGAGGGAGAGCTCGAGGTATTTGTGCTGGTTCTCGCTTTGTTTTCAGTAAGGTAGCTTGGAGCAGGAGAGTTGGCGTGGGACGATGGAAATAAAACATGCACATGTGAACTGGGAGGAACTTTGCCCCTCTCTGCACTGGAATGGCTTAGCAAGACCCAAACGAGCCGTTAAAATGGAAGATGGTGCTATCTGAAAGACAAAACTGAACTGATTTCTAAACCAAAGAGATGAATAGGAGATCTAGGCAGCTGCAGCCTTCTTGATATTGCCTTGTGTATTCAAGGCTTAGAATGAATTGTGATGGAAAGGAGAATTAGGTGAATTAACAAGCTAGAAGAATGGGTGCAGTGGATTTGCCTGACTAGTCAATCGCAAGGGGCAGGATTCATCAGCGGATCCAAATATCGCTGCCTGAGCTCGCCATCCAGAATCCCTCAGAGAGAAATAAGCTTTTCTAGGGTGTAATTAATCCTAAATTAGATGTTGAAAACTGATCTAATGTCTTTCATCCCGAAAGCGCTTATTTCTCTCCTAATTATAGATTATAGGCAGAGCCTGGTGCTCTGTTGGGGATGTGGAAGCCGGGCATTAACCACACCACAGCCACGGCTTAACCCCAGGAGAGGGTGAGGACTTAGACTGCGGCACTAGGCATCGTACCTCCAGCTGGATGAGGGACTGTTGATGCTATCGTGCCAAGGCCCTGAAAAGCTCTTCTGGGGTATTATGTGTGATCCTGGTTCATCCTCTGGAAAACAGGTCTGTCTGAGCAAATGGGGGATTGGACTAGATGATCTTTCGAGGTCCCTTCCACTCCCCGATACTCTGTGATTCTGTGTGAAGGCGCCCAGTGAAGTCGGGTTCTCAGGCAGGTGGAAGAGGGGCTGGGGGTCATGCCTGTTCTCTGTGTGTCCTGGTTTGAGGTGAAACAGAAGCAACTTTCTGTTCAGCCATTTCACTTTTTTGCTGGGTCTCTTCTAACTACACTCTGAAATCAACAGCATCTTGTTCAGCAACTGCTCACTCTCACAGTGATCAGACCTGATCACACCAAGGGATGGTGCAGAGAGGCCCTTGCTTATACTTATTGCTGGAACAACCAGGAGCAGGGAATTGCGTTCTTTGCCCCATTGGAGGGTTGGAGGGGGAAAAGTGTAGAAGTTTCACACCTGTAGGGAGGAGTGGACAAGAGGTGACCCAAAACTGACCAACAGGGTATTCCATCCCATCTGCATCATGCTCAGTATAAAAGCTGAGGGATCAAAGGGTCAACTCTTCGATGGCCGACGTCTGAGGAGGACCCTGTCTGTTCGTCTGCCTTTGATCCTGATCTGAGCATTCCTGACTCCAGATCTGGAATCCAGCTCCTGTCGGTCACTGAGTTCAGTGTGGGACTTTTCCTGATGCTGCTGGTGACGTGATTGTCATCCCAGGAGCCTGATGTGGGTTTGTACATACTGTATGCTTTAGTTCCTTTTTTTAAAAAAAAATTCTTTTTATTATTTCATTACTTATTTAGATTTTCATTAAAGTAGTTTAGTTGTTTTTTTTTTTCCTAAACTCATAAATCTCTTTAATCTCTTCCTCTCCTCTCTTTTTCTTGGGGGGGGAGGGTGTGTCTGTCATTCCGATTGGCCAAACCCACGATACTGGAAATGGTGCTCTGGGGTCACAGGTTAAGATAAAGGCAGTGCTGGTGGGAGGAAAGTCCAGGCTGGCATTTAGCCTGTTTGTAGCCTTACTGAGGTCATTCTTCCAGGTCTGGGGACAAATCTCTCCATTAATCCTAAACTCTGAAAGCATATGAAGGAGGTACCATGGTTACTGAGCTGAACTCCCTACAGCAGAAGATCCCAGCTCCCTGTTTCGTGGTACAGAAGGGTACTGGGCAAGCTCTGGGTTGCCAGTTGGGTCCACCTTTACTGCCGGCTGCTTTTCTTCCTCCAGGAGGCTGGTGGTGTTGAATCACAGGGATGCAGATTCCAGTGGAAGGGTGCTCCAGGAGACGTTCTGACTTCTGAGTGTATCTGTAACCTTCTGTTGTTCTGGGCTCCTACCTGCCTGCAACTGCCCAGCCCATGGCAGAGGTCAAGCAGCCCTCTGGTGTGAAAGGTGAGGAGAGGTGCTGTAAGAGTGTGCTGGCTGTGCATTTCAAGTCTGAGCTTGCACAGGATGAAGCTGTTGGCTGAGAGCTGGGAATGGAGAGCTTCCTGGAGCTGGTGGGTCCCTGGTGTCCTGGTTTCAGCCAAATTTACCAAAACCAGACTGACAGATAGCCCTTCCTGCCCCTAGAAAGGAAGGAGAGGAAGAGATTACAAGTTTAGAATGAACTAAACTACCATGCTGTTAATTTCAGAGTTCAGTTAGAAGAGGCCCAGCTAAAAAAGTAAAATTGTAAAACAGAAAATTGATTCATTTTACCTCAAACCAGGACACACGGCTCTGCTCCGCGTGCTGCCT
Source organism: Jacana jacana (assembly GCA_013400555.1). Classification (NCBI taxonomy): domain Eukaryota; kingdom Metazoa; phylum Chordata; class Aves; order Charadriiformes; family Jacanidae; genus Jacana; species Jacana jacana. The sequence continues at coordinate 220,323 of VZTM01021194.1, forward strand.
GATTAATTGCTTTGGGGTAGGTGGAGACAAGAGATGCCCTTGGCCAAGTAAAAGTTGCGTTGTGTCACTCTGGTCTGGATTCTGCACGTGGTGTTTTGGGTACAGAAGCTGATTTGAAGAAGCCGTAACTCACGCCAGTCATCTTCCCTGCCTTGGACCACTCCTACAGCAGCCCAGCCACTTGCTACTGGGATGCAGTGACTACTCCTTCTGCTGGTGCCAGACCCAGCACCTCACTGCTGGTGTGGGGAGGTTTGGGAAGGGCATTCATGGGAGCACCAACAGATTCCCAGAGGTTCCTGCTGTGTTGTCTTGGGCATTTTGTGTTGGCCTATGTTTTTGTTTTCCTTGTGTAAGAGGAATCAGGTTCCCAGTGGGAAAGATTGGTTTGAAGGTTTTTGTTTATTTTCATTTCAGTATCTACTGGCTGTTGAGTTTCCTCAAACTGCAGCATGGCACCTTCTGTAGGCTTCTCTTCATCACTGGTAACTGAACTGCTTGTCCTGCCTTCCCATTGGAAGGGTCCTGACTCCTGTCCTGTGTTCTTTCCTTGTGAAAGAGGCTTGAATCTGCTTCCTGCCAGGAGATAAAGTGGGAAATCTGGGACAGAGATGGAAACTTCTGGGGCTCCTAAACAAGTATGTCTTCCTAAAGGTCCCAAATTTGATTGCTTTTTGAAATATGCTTCTGATAATAGAACTATCTCCCCTAGGGCTTGGTACCTTTTCAGGACTCCAGAAATATACCTGTATGGGGGAGGACACACCTCACTGGACCCAATTACCACTCTCTTGGCCCCTGTGTCCAACCTCTCTTGAAGACACAGCAGAACTACCATTCCCTAAGGAGAAAAATACTATTTTTATGTGTATTTTCCATCATTTTTGATCTTTCAAATACAACTTTAGGGACAGCTTTTCTGATGCTGAAAGTAGCTTTACACCTCTGATTAGTATGTCGAGCTGTTAATGTAATAAATTCAAAACAACTATTAAAAACCCCAAAGCAGTTAATTGGATGTTCTGTTTAAGCTAATTCCCTTTTGCTGCATGGCTGGTTCTCTCTTCCTTGCACTATCAAATCTCACTGGTGCAAATATTCTGGGAAGACAACTTTTAAGCTTAATCAGATTCTCCTATAGAAGTGTTTGGGTAAAGATTCCAGTTTCTGCAATCAATCACAGGGGGCCCAGGGTCCATCCAGCACCATGGGAGTACGCACTCGGGAGGCAAACAATACCCCATGCCTGTGCTCCATCTCAAGCAGCCTCTCGGTTTGCTTTTCAGTGGGTGACCCAGACCCACAGTGGGCTTCAGCAGCAGGAGAAGAATTTAAGAGGGTTGTGCTACGAGCACTAGGAAGATAAACTAGTTGAGCAATTAGTCAGGAACAACGCCTTTGGCTCTAGGCGTGGATGGATGACTTCTCTTCCTCCCGCTTTTCTTTTTGTGCATTGTTAGCAGGGAGTGCTGGGATCTGCCCAGGGCCCCACATCTGCGGTTCAGAATCCAGTGTCAAGGAAAAAAAAGAGATGCATAGTAAATAACTAGGAGCTGGCTTGTGTCTTCACTGCCCTCAAATGCGCGCTGCCTGGGGCCTCCATAACGTGCAATACACTCAGTCCTCAACCTGTCTCTCTAGGAGCAGAGAACATCTCTTAGAGTAAGAGGAGACAGCTTCATTTTTATAGACATGCATAAAGACAAAAATTCCTCCTGGCTCCCTAGCTTCTGCTGCATTTCCCAAGATGTTTTTTTCTTTTTTTGTATGCTTTAAAAAGTTCAAGTTCCCCACACGAGGATGCCCCCATTATAGGCTTGAAATAAATAGCAGGGAGCCTGATCCAAGCCTTGTTAGGTGCTTTTACGCAGTCTGCAGTAAGATTTGGACCAGGTGGAGAGTAAATAACTTTATAACGTTAGAGCAAATGCGGTTTGAAATGATTACCTGTCAGCCTCTCATTAGTGCCTGGGACCAAGCAGACACTTGACAAGGAAAGGTGTGCCTTGCTAAGGAAGGAGAGCGTCAGCACGTTTGAGCAGCAGCGAGGTTTCAGCAATGCCGTGTCGGCTGGAGAGAGCATCGGGCACTTCTGAATTGCTGCCGCGTTGGTCAGTGAGTCTGCTTTGAGGATTTGGGAGAGGGGATTATGTTGCATCCAGGAAACTCTTTGCTTCTTTGTCCACTGGAGATGGTCGTTTCCTGGCTCAAACTGGTTAACCTGGAAGATTTCCCTAGTAACATGTGTTAAGAAGGCAGCCAAGACTTCAAAGCTGGATGTGGTCCAGTTGTCTGTCCTCCTGCGATGTTTTGCTTTTGCTCTGGTATGAAATTAAAAAGTAATCTGTAGAATGAAGATGGTTTATATCATTTTTGTTGCTGTTCTTGCTTTTGAAGGTTGCCAAAAGGCAGTGGAGTCATGCCTGTTTTTCTTGTAAAGGTGCATTTTTTAATTTAGTATCTCAGTCTTGTTTCCACAGCCCCCTGGGATGGAGAGGTCACAGTGCTGTATAAATGAAAGCTGAGTAATTGAGATGGTTTTTGATGTTTTTACATTTGGCTAAAAAGTTTAATGTTTACTTAATGCCCTGTAAACACTCAGGAGAATACATCTCTGTTTAAAAATTCAGAACTTACTAAAGGCTTCAAACAACTGCTGGTCACTTGGGAGTACGCAGAGCGCTGCTGGGAGTTGTTAACGTGCTCGTGGAGGAGGAGCAAAATTATGATCTCTGCTATTTTCTGCCAAAACTAAGTCACTGTTAACTCACCTGTGGGCTCAGGGTAGAGGGTAGTAATGTCCATGTGACAGCATTGATGTCTGCAGATGGGAAGTGTTAGGAGGTGTCCAATGCTTAGGACGTATCCTATGGAAAAGTAAGCCCTAGAATAATGCCCAGTAAGGGCTTGGATTGCCAACTTGTGGGTGCCTGAGCAGTAAACCACTTAGTTAATGTTGCACAGCTGTAGAGGAGCAATTATGTTCCTAAGGAAGAAGATATTTCCTGAGATTGCGACATGAAATGTCATTTTAGACAGTGCGTGCAAATAAAGTACCGTACAAGAAGTTTGTGAAGATGTTGTCTAGTAGCGAAGGGTTATTTTGGACTTGTATTAAATAAGCCCTATGAGAAGTTGATGCAGGTGGGAAGGGAGCGGGCCTGAGGAGCTCTGCGTGGTGGTGAGTGTGGCCCTGTTGGAGGAACATTGCAGAGGCTGAGGTGACGTGTTTGCATAGCAACCTGGAGGGAGTGGGTCCTTGGTTGGATCTTAGAAGCTTCTAGAGATAGATGTCATGGTGGGCTAACTTTTTGAAGTCCGAAGTTCTCTGATGCTAGAGGGGTTTTGCCCTTGCTCTTGGCTTACTTCATCGCAACAATGGTAGTTATAGCAGGTTTTTCTGGAAACTCCTAGTTACAGATAATCAAAGCACAGAGGGAAGCTGGAGAGCACAAGAACAATGTCCTGATGTTATACACACCAGCAAGAGAACTGGGCTGTGTTCCAGCTGCAGACTAGTGTGGGCGTCTAGAAATCAACAAAAGGTACCTTGAACCTTCATTGGGAGTAGTGGAAGCACCATCACAGTCTGTGGGGGAGGTGGGACTCAGGACCTCTGCCATGGCCCCACCTCTGAGACCATTCCTGAGTAGAGGAGGAACAGTTTCATCTGTTTTCCTTGCTGAGTCTGGCTGCACATCACAAGATCCATTTTTCACGACAGACTTTTATAGCAGTTTTTTTTTCCTCAAATAGCTGGTGATTTGGAGCATGCTGGCCGAATCCCTTCCGTGTGTGACTATTTTGATTCTAAATGAGTTGTTTTGTAGGCAGACCCCAAGGGCCACTCGCCTGGGTGGCTCCAGCTCAGCTTGGTTTATTTTTCATATACTAATTATTCCTATGAGACTGGGTTTGTGATTTCTGTTCAGCTGCTTAGGTGTCTTGGTTGGGAAGACAAAGTAACATGTCATTTAAGTAAATTAGTACGTGAAAACTGTGTGTCCTGAAGTGTTTGATTAATGCTTGCAGAAGCCGTTGGAAGCCATGTGTTTGTGGTGGAAGCTGGGCAGTGTGTGCGTGCTGCTGTTTCCAATATTGCCTGCAGCAGAAGCTTGGGAAGGATCTGTAGAAGGGGCATGGATGTGTCCTCACATCTCTTCTTCACTGCCTCCTACCCCTCTTGTAATAAAAAAGGTCTTTTGTGTGGGAAGCTTGGTGTTAATCCGGATTGCTCCAGCCATTTGAAGATATTGAAATCTACTATTAAAAAATACCACCTCTTGTCCAGGGGTGAAGCTGAGGCTGCAGAATAGCGATGGCAGGAACGGTGAGGGGCTGGGCAGAAATAGTGCAAGTCCTCTGCAGATGGATAGGAGATACAAGGTGCAGGTTACAGAATCCTGAAACTGTCAGAGCTGGAAGGTTCCTCTAGAGATCATCCAGTCCAACTCCCCTGCTAAAGCAGGGTTGCCCAGAGCACATCACTCAGGACTGCAGCCAGGAGGGTCTTGAAGGTCTCCAGAGAAGCGGACTCCAATACATCTCTGGGCAGCCTGTTCCAGGGCTCTGCCACCCTCACCAGAAAGAAATTTTCTCATCTTTGGAACTTCCTGTGTTCCAGCTTGTGCCCGTTTCCCCTCATCTTCTCTCTGGGAACCACTGAAAATAGTCTGGCTCCATTCTCCTTCAATCCACCCTTTAGATGCTGGTCATTACTAAGGTCTCCCCTCAGCCTTCTCTTCTCCAGGCTAAACCTCTCTCAGCCTTTCCTCATCAGGGAGATGTTCTAATCCCTTAATCAAATTTGTTGCCCTACACTGGACTCTCTCCAGCAGTTCCCTCTCTCTCTTGAACTGGGGAGCCCAGAACTGAATGCAGTATTCCAGTTGTGGCCTCACCAGTGCAGAGTAGAGGGGGAGAATGACCTCCCTCAACCTATTGGTCACACTCTTCCCTACACAGCCCAGGATTCCATTGGTCCTCTTGGTGACAAGGGCACAGCTGGCTCATGGACAGTTTACTGTCTACCAGGACCCCCAGATCCTTCTCCTCAGAAGTGCTTTCCAGCAGGTCTCTCCCTATGCCATGGGGACAGCTTGGAGACCTCAGCCAACAGGATTTATTTCTGCAGGAGGTGGTGGATGGGTGGAGGCTTCAGCCCAGGCTGTGTGGCAGGGCTAGAAAAGAGCTCTTGATGAAGTCCGGGAAACGAGGCAGCAAAGGGAATTAATCATTAGCAGAGCTGAGTGACAGATGTGCCACATTCTTTATTGCTGCAAAACTTTGAGTTTGTCTTTCTATACAAACTGTTTCTCGACAGCCTGTGTTCAAGGCAGGAATGCCAGGTGGCACCTCCAGCCTATACTTTGCCAGAGCCAGTAAACCTCTGAGGAGGAGAGGATGGGGAAGGTATTTCCAGTGGCTCCGAAAAGTGATTAATCTTGTCAGATGACAACCCAAGCAATGCCTAGTCCAAAGGATTAGGAACTGCTTGAATAAATTATGAATCACAAATGATTTATTTGGGGGTTTTCTCTGAAGAGGAGTCTGGATGAGTATAATTTGAGGGGGAGGCACAGACTGTGCTGAAATGCATGAAAGATCCACGTGTCTAATGATAAATGATCAAGGGATGAATTCTTGTAGGTTTTAAAGGCTAGAAAGGCCCATAGCCATGTTTTGTGTGGCTTAACCACCACTCAGGCTTTAATAGCCCTAAACCATCTCAGAACCTGCCTGATGGCCACTGAGATACCATTCAGACCCTCAGGCTGGCTGTACTTGCAATTCTTCTGTGGCTCCTCGGCAACCTCCTGTAAGTGTTATGGTCTCTGTCCCACACTCATGTCTTTCCAGGGATGAGTTTTAAACCTGCAGCTGCCTTCTGATGTACAGTGGTGATTTCCACGCATTGGATGCCAGCTTGACCTCCCCAGATCTGCTGCACATTTGCTCATGTTAGCAGAGTGGTGGTGGGAGTAGGTGGCACATGTGGGGCACATGTGGCATTTCGTATTGACATGACACGGTTCCTCCAAGACCAGTAGCATTGATATTTAGCTTGAGAGCCCCATCCAGCCTCCTGAGCCAAGTGGTGCTGTTTCCTTTGGGAGGTGATGTCTGGAGGACAAGCAGGCCATCGTGGGAGCTCGCCCTAGTTATCCCTTTCTCCCCTTTCCTCTCCCACACTCTCCAGCAGTTCCCATCGAGTAGGGAATACCAATTTATTCATAATGATTCTGCTTGATGTGACAGTTTCCATGGCCTTTATCATATCTCTGTGCTTCCAGAACATCAGCTCTGTCACACCTGTTATTTATTCTTGAGCTGTAACGTAGCTCTTGGAAAGATGCCCAGGCTTGACTTCAAGCAACGATGAATTCTCAAGGTTCCTAAGCAAGTTGCTTCTCTAGTAAGTTACCTTTTCTGCCTTAATTTGCCCAGCATCTTTTTGTTTGTTGATTTATTTTTTCTTCTACTTGGTACATACCTCATCACATCTCCTTCTGCTGGGTTAAAGACTATTATCAGATACCTTTCCCCACCCTGGGGCTCATAGATGAGCGGTCACCTACGTGGTAGTCCCATTTTGGATGAACCATGTAGTATGAGTTTTCTGCTGTCCTCGTGAAAAGGCCAACTTTGCAGAGCTGGAATCATTCCTGGTGCCCTTCTCTCAAAACTGTGGTGTTGGGCACTGGCAACATTTGGGAGTGAATCTCCCTTCCCCTGTGTTTCCTGGCATAAATTGTCTGATAGTTTTACCATCAGATAGGTTCCTGGCTTTTACAGAAGATGCTCTGGAGTTCAGGGAGCCTGTTTAACCTGATCCTATTTTCAAGGTTTCTCCTTCACCAAAGGCCTTTTCCCTCTCTCTGTGCCTGTCTTGGGGGGAAGCCGCAACTTGCGTGGGAAATAATAAGTGTACGTGTGTGGTGGCTTTGCCTGCTTGAGGAACCTGGCAAGAGCCCATCTCCCAGCACGGCGGAGGATACCGAGTGCAGAGAGTGATTAAATGTTTGTCTAGCAAGCAGAGCAGCGTGTTTAGCTGCCTGGAGGAAAAGCAGGCTTGTGGGACTTGAGCTGAGCTCATTCATTTTCTGATCCCCTAACTAATCTAACTGAAAGAACAAAATACAAAACGAGAGCAATTCTGCAGTCTCTGCAACTATGTCTCTAATTGGCAAAGTCCAGGCAAGAGGCCCCAGGTGTTGAAATGAGCCCCCTGAGAAATAAAACAGATGTGGTTTCCTGGGGGGGGCACCAAGTTCTTAAGGCAAAACCGATCCGTGGGGTTAAGCTGCTCAGGGGAAGGGCCTGGGGGAAGCTCCAGTCCCAGTATCCCTTCCCGAGGGTACGGAGGGGCACAGTGGGCCGGGTGTACCCCCTCCCTCCCACAGCGAGGAGCCTTCTAGATGTTGCCTTTAAGTACGAGGCAGGGCATTCCCAGCAGTGCTCTTCCCCGCTGCCGTAGGGAGGGATGGGGAAATGGTTTGCCGGCAGCGAGCGTGGCAACGCGCCGAGAAGCCTCATTAGTATGTCGGGCAGGTCGGCTTTGGCGCTTAATTTGTCGTCTTCCTCCTCCTCCTCCATTTATCTCTGGCACCCACCTGTTGCAAGTTTAATAATAATAAAAAAAAAGGAATTGGGGGCAGGGAGGAAGATGAGGTTTTCTGTGCCTGGTGGGGGGTCCCATCAGCAAATATTGAGCACGACCAGGGATTAATTAATTAATTAATCAGATTCCCCAGGTAGGCTTGTTGGGCAGGAAATGTCAGCCCCAGAAGAGAGCCCAGTGTCACGTTAAGGATGCATGTCCTGTGTGTGTAATAACTGTAGTAACTGACTGCACAAAAATAAACACGTTGCTAAACTGCTCATAAATCTTACCCTGACCACGGGGGCTGTTGGGTTCCAGCTCAGGCCAAGTGCCATGGGTTGAAGTCAGAAAAGGGCAGCAGGATGCTTTACTGCCCCTCGAGAGTGGCTGATGGCTCTGGGTGAGCCTTCCTAAAGGTGACTTTCCACCCAGAGGTGATGGCATTCGCCTCTCTTCTCCTCCTGGAGAGGATTCCTTTGCCACCTAAGTCGAGGAAAGCATCTCCAGCATCTGAAATAACAGGAAAGCTCTGGGATCTGTGGAAGAGGCTGAAGGCAGGATAAGTGCAGTGATTGAAATTGCCTCCTGCTAATGCAGTGCCAGCAGTGTTTCAGCCGGTCGGTTAGGAGGAATGATTACGGAGATGCTTGATTCTGACCAAGTGGGGTTTATCGGAGCCGGCCTGCTGCAGTCCGTCAGCAACGGAAGGAAAAACCATTATCTTCTGGGCTGGGAGAGGAATTTGCAAAACCCCGCTACAAAATGAGTAATCAGGGTAAATCAATTGGAGATGCACCGTGCTTATTCTGGGAAGGGCAGAGCAAGCAGCGCAGCGTTTAGTTCAATTGGTAGCGTTAGAGAAAATGCTACATTTCATCTGGAGGCATTTGCTGGTATCTCCTTTATTTTTAGAAATACCCTTGGCTTTTGTAATCATGCTTCGTTTTGGTGTTGCAACAGTATTACTGGGAAGAGAAATGGCAGTGCAGATGCTGGGTTTCTTCTTGAGCACGGTCTCCATGTTTCTCCAGGTCTTGGGGGTAATTAGTGCCCAATTTACTTCAGCCTGCTTGGGTTCCTAGGGTATCTGCACACAGCATTCCTCGCTGCTGCTGCTGCAGCCGTGTCAGGATCCTCCTGCATGTGCTTTTGAGCTGTCCCTCTAGGGACATGCCTCTCCTAACATGCAGACCCTCAGGCCTTCACTTTCTGCAGGGAAAGCTTGGATTTGCCTTTTTACCGAGTCCATCTCTTCACTTTCAGCACGTCATTGCTCCCCGTGGCTCCAGAAACAAGCCCAGAAGTGCCGGAGCCCTCTGACAGACACGCCGCCCTCGGGGCCGCGGAACCAGCAGGCGCTGGTGGGACCAGGGGGAGCTTCCTCAAAGCGAGACAACCTCCCTGAGTGATGTGTGACAAGTGCCTTTAGACTGGGTTGGAAAAGTCAAGTCAAGCCTTCCGCTTGGCTTCTCCAGGAGCCACGATCAGCCCGTGGGTGATCCCCTCCCACCACCATCAGCGTTGGTCATGCAGCAGCAGAGAAAGGAGATTTAAATGGCACGGGGAAGGTGCTCTTCCTTTTCCACACTCGTGGGAGATGGATTAGAATGATCACTGCTTTTTGCTTTTTTTTTTTTTTCTTTTCCTCTCCTCTAACAAAGAACTGTAATTAAATGTCCTTTTCCTTAATGTCTGCTATGGTAATTTGAGACAACTTATTAGAGGCTCGGTGACTGCTGCTGCTGCACAGCGCTGCCGCCTCCTGCCCAGCACCCCCAGCAAGGTCAGGGGTCTCCTGTGTGAGATGCTGCGCTAATATGCAGCAAGATGTGACTCTTGCTTTAATGACCTTCTTCTCATGAGGTAACTGGGATCTGTGAACCCCTGAAGGAGGCTTTTTCTTTTTTCTTTTCCTTTTTTTTTTTAAGAGCTTTTCCCTGAAAAATAGGAATGAGAAATTCCCTATTTCTCTGTGCTTGCTTTCAAAGAAGAAGCGTAAACCATTGAAAATATTACACCTACCTTTGCCAGCCCGTGCTCAGGCATGTTGGTGTGATGGGCCAAAAGAGAAGCAGCTTTGTTCAGTGAAACAGTGTCGCTGGGTAGGAAATTTCCTGTGTGACAGTCTCCCCAAGTAAGGGCAGCAGCACAGAGACCAAGCGTCAACACGAAACTTCAGCTCTAGAAAGGAAAATGTATCACAGCTCTGAGGAGAAAATGAAAAGAAATCCAGCGTGCTTTAACGTGCATACTTCGCCAGGACATCTACCACTCACTCGGATTTTTTAAAAAAATTAAAATAATAATAAAAAAAATTGCAGCCAATTAAACATCAAACTGTCCCATGTGTGTGAGTTCAAGCGACTGGGCAGGTTTTTTTTAATGTTTACTTCATGCACTTACACTAATTGAAATGCTAGTTATATTGAATAAGTCTTTAAAAATGCCCTGGCCTCACTATATCCCAGCAAATGTCACGGGAAAAGGACATTTAATTATAGCCTGCTTCGGGGAAAAAAAGAAACCCTCAAGATTAAATTAATACTAATGTCTGTTTGAAAAATATAATAAATGTTAGCCTAGGTGAGGAAGCCTGAACAATCGTCTGCAGCTTTGCAGGATGCTGCTCTTGCAAATTCGTGGAAAATTAAAACCCATTAGCATCTCCAGTACTTTATGGAGGAGTTTTACCCGAAGCTGTAGCTATTCCCCTGCCCTGCTGGAAGTGCCCCAGGGTGGCTCGCCAGGAGCTAACTGGTGATTAGTTAATCACCACCAGGTGATTAGCTGGAGCCTCCTCCTAACGGAGCCGCTGGTCTGATAGAAGGTAGGTCAGTGTTATCCTCTGCAGGGAAGCAGAATCTTGGTAGAACTGCTGTGAAGGGGGGTGCTGGGCTGGGGGCCTGGAGCGGCGTCAGCGGGGGATGCAGAGGGTCTTAAATCCTGGTGAGAGGTGAGGCTGCGAGTTATATTTGGCTTTTAGCCACCTGGGACACAAATCCGTTCTCTTTGCAAGCACTGGAGCTATAAAACGTCCTGAAACAGCCAACCCAGACTGCCTGTCAGCCTTCAGATGAGTTTATACAGGAGGTGATACGTAGCCAAAGTGGGAGGACTTTTTAGTGCCATTAGCAGATGTTGGTGGCTGCCACTCTAAAAATGAGCTCGTCTGTAAATCAGCTTTTCTACCTCTGCAGGATTATTTTTTTCTTTCTCTAGTTTTCACTGCACTCAGCATCAAATTCTTCTCCATCCCCCTTCTCCCTCCTCTATCCTCTCTCATGCCTCTGCCAAGAGCTAAAAATTCCTACTTTTTGACCATGAATATCCCGCTTGCAGCAAACCCTGGAGGCTGCAGTGCTCTGGATGCAGAGCTGGAGACCTGGAGGGGCTTGCAGCTCTGGCAGCGACTGCTCGGCAGCGCTGGCCCCTATGGGACCAGCCTGCTCCCTTGGGGTAGCTTGGTTGCAGAGGTACAGCCACAGCCTTGGGTGGAGATGTCCTGGTGTTGGTAACAGCCTCTTCGCACAGGCAGTACGTGTGATGGGGCTAGGGGAGCGGTGGGGGGAGAAGCTGCTTGGCTGGGGTAGTGACTTGGATGCATTTTAGTGTAAGAGATCAATCACAAAATATTCCTGCCAGCTGAAGTAAGGCATCAGCTGCTTGTCTCTGGCTGCAAGCTCTTACTGTTCCCAAAACTGCCCTGACTGGGTTGCTCTGGGACCCTGCAGCTCAGTCCCACTGCCCTGGAAGGAGGAATGAACTTGCATAGTGTTGAAAAAGCAGTTTGAGGGGAGTTGGTTGTGCTTGGCCCTGGCCTCCTCGCTCTTAAGCACCCCGAGTGTCCCTGTGCTGATGTCTTCAGCCCCCTCCCTGGTGCAATGAGCTCAACTGACTTTGCTCTGTGGCTTGGAGAACCAGAGCTACCATCTCCCTTTCTTCTGGATGAACCTGATGAAGGCTTTTCTATTTCTCTTACAGGTCTGGTCCCCTCTAGTAATTCCTACAGATGCATGAGAAGGGTGGAATTGCTCCCCCAGTACCCACAGTAACACCTCGTTATACATTCCTGGTCTGGGACTGTAGGCATCACTTCTCACAAGGTAGATAAGCTGGAGATCCCAGACCAAACCAAATCACTTTGGGCTCAGAGGAGTTTCCTCACAAACGTTCCACCTTGCCCCAAAACACCTTGCCCCTCGTAACACTCAGCTGTGGTTTGCTATCTGTTGTTCCCATAGTTGTGATCCTGTGACAGGCAGGTAGATTTTTAGACAGGAGACCCCATGGTTACTGATTTGTCATCTTTAATAATGCTATTTTTGGATTCTAAGAACAATGATCCAAAATCAATATATATTTTCCCAGCATAAGCGAGCCTGTGCCAGCCTTGGCCTGTGACTCTGGCTTCTTTCAGAATGTTCAGAAACATTAGCTTTGGGTTTTTTTTTTAATTCTGTCTCTTCTTCATTTTAGTTTAGAGGTATCGTTTTCTGCACTTCCTTCTCCTGCTACTGGGGATGGGGCTTTTATTTTAGTTTTTTTTCCTCCTCCTTTAGTTCTGCTTCTTATTATTTTTTCCTCTACAAGCTCCTGTTCTATGATATGAATTTGCATTCAGTAAGGTAAGGTGAATCCCACCCTGGTTTCAGATGATGGTGTCCAGCCAGCTCATGTGTAGATGCCTGTGTTGTAAAGCCTCCCTTTTTACCCAATAAATACCTACTTATAAGATCTGACTTGTTTCCTCCTAAACAGCTGAGAGGAACTGCATCCCAATGGTGCCCGTTCTCCACCCTTAACCCACGAGGGACAGGCAGGACAGACAGAAGTTTCCACGCTGGATAACCTGAAATATGGAGGAGATGAACACAAACACTGAAGCTTAAGATGTATTTGACCCTGGAATAGGAACTTGTTACTTGAAACAAACTGTCAATATTTTGTTTTCCTCTGACATTTCCCTTATTTTCCTGCTGTGATAGCCCAGTTCAGCAATGAGCACAATTTTCTTTTCTACCCTTTTATTGAAACTCTATCTACCTGCTCCCAGAATTGTTCAATTTACAAGAGACCTTCATGTTCACGCTGATGTTTTACTTGCTGTGTGCCCTGGCGTCTTGAGAAATCCCCACAAGTGGTTCCCTCCCTCATCTTTGTACCAAGGCCATCTGCTCCCTTTGGGCTTTCTTTCGAGTTTGTATGTTTCTGTACATCCTCACCAGGTTCTTGAGGATGCAGCAGAGTTGCAGAAGCCCACGTGTACTTCCACACAGGATGGCAAACATCTTGTGCAAGTATTCTTAGCTTTGCCAATCTTTTCTCTGGTCTTGCTGTTCTGGTTCTGCACCCCCTGTCCCTGGGGCTGGGATTTTGCTTGCTTGGTTCGCTGTGGTTTTCTGGCCAGGATTTGCAGTTGTGATCTATGGCAATGGTGAATCTTTACTGGGCTTTCTTCCAGTTTTGTGTCTCTGACTCCTCCTGCAATCTAGCTTTAAGGTAGGCATTCCACTAGCCTGGAGATTTGATGTAAATCTCCCATCTCAGACCTCAGAAGCTTCTGTCTTTGTATGAAAGAGATATCCCTCTGATTCTTTCCTTTTTATAAGGCTGCAGTGTTGTTCTAATTCTTTTCTAGCATTGCCTAATAACCAGCTCTTCCCACTTAGCTGTAGAATATTGAGCAAGACTAATCTTCTTGACTGTGAAAAATTATATTTGTTTTAGAGCCATGCTTTGCTTGTCTTCCTTTTGAGCATGTCTTCATAAAAATAAAATCTTGCATGAGCCTTATTTGACAGTATTTCTGGTGTTGGGCACCTTCCTGTCTCCTACATTCCAAATTCTTGCAGTCAAGAGACAAGTGTTATAATCCATTATTTAATTTCATATCTCATTTCTCCTTTACCCCTGTACATTTTATCCACTTGATGCCCTGTGCTCTCAAAGCTTCATGTGTCAGTGGGTAACTTTCCTGTGATAAAGGCAAGAGACAAGTTTTTATATTATTTTTTTTTATGAAAAGCAGTAATTTTACTAAGTCCCATTGCTTTGGTCTTGCCCAGAGCATTGAGCTTTGCAGCTGTAATAAATCAGTGATGCAAATCCTGCCTGCAGACCTACTGTGGCTTCCCTATGGCAGGTCCCAAACTGCAGCGTGGGACTAGCTAAGGCAATGCTGCCTCTGAGAAAGGAGATAAGTCTATGATGCCCTGAGGTATTTAGGTGCTTGAGAAGACCAAAAGATCTCTCTTGGCTCAAGAACCTCAGACCTGGTTCTGTGTTTCCAAAACTACGGGCATGCAGTATGCCCTCTTTGTGACAACCCCATTCTTACCTGGCCTGCTGAAAACAACACACCTTGGGTAAGCTTTACCTCCCTAAATGATTTCTGTGAGCTGCCCTGATGGGAATACAACAATTCAAGCCTGCAGCTGGATCCTCTGGTGTATGAAATCCCGAAATGACAAATAAAGCTTTCAGGAGCAGGCACAGTGTAATTCCAGAGCCACCACCGAGCGCTTTGTGTACATGCTGTTCCCCTGCCTGATCGCCCATCGTGGGTTATGGTGCTTTTTCTTCCCCTCCCCTGACATGTGCAGCGAGAAAAATTGATTATTCTGAGCATTTGAACGGATAGTTGCAGCCCTCCTAATCCATGGCGAAGAGGTGCTGTAATATTTATTAGTCTGTCAATAAGGACGCCTGGAGAGGGGAAAAAAGGAAGCCTGAAATACAAACAAGGAAAACAAACAAACATATATATATATATGATATATATTCCCCACAAACTAGCAAAGAGGAAGCAAACCGGTGTGCCCATGGTCTCGAAATGGGCTGCTACAGTGAAAGCAAGAGCAGCTTTATCACCTAAACCCTCGCAAAAAACTGCAAATCAACATTTTCTGAGCTGAGCCACTATAAAAGAGGTACCTCTGCATTCCATTTCTAAATTAATTTATATAAAAGCACAAAAACCCAACCAACCCCCACCCACGCATGCCAATACCCTGACAAATATCCAGCCAGCCCCAGTTCGCGTTGCAGTGGAGATCGTTGCTAATTTTTCCGTAGAGTGACTGGGTGCCAGACTGTTATCCTGATGCTTTTTACTTGGGCTAGAAATATCCTGCAGCTCCTTTCTCCCTGTCTCTGGGAGAAAGGAGGAGTGCTTTCTGTGATTAATTGTTCCACATCCTGGAAAATACAGGAAGAGAAAGCGACAGGTAAGGGGGAAAGAATAATTCCTTGTGACACTGGCAGCAAGGTCACGGATTCATCAGCAGCCAAGCATGTCCTCATGTTTGTTAGCAACAAATCTGAATGTGTTAGCATCTGCCTGTTGGCTTAATGCAGAGTCTTGAGCGGTGTTAGCAGCGTGGACAGCGTGAGGGGTTTCTGGCGAGGAGATAATGAAAGAGGTTCTTGTGATAAACTGAATCAGAAGAGCATCTGGTCACTGTTGCAAGGTGAAGCGTTGGGAATGGTGGATATGGGTACTTCCTATTGAATCACCACAAATACCCAAACTTAACCTCACCCAGACAGCTTGTGCCCTCTGGGACTGATGGGGGAAAAGCCGTGGAGGGAAATGGAGGTGCAGAGATTAGGGACCAGCTTTGGTGGGGCAATGGTGCTCCTCCCCTGAGAAAAAGCACAGCTTAGTTCAGTGCTGGGGGCTCCTAATGTCAGAAGCTGAACCCACCTGGTTTGGTGGGAACCAAGGAAGTTTGTGACCAAGGAGAGAGGAGGAAGAAAACAGCAAAAAAAGGTAAAGCAGGAACAAAGGGGATAAAAGGAGAAATGACAGAACAGATAGCAAAGTAGAGAAAAGATCCTCTCTCCTGTGTCCCCTGTGGTCCCTCTGGTGCCACTATTCCCCCTGGCTGAGTGGCCACACTCTCCAGCTGGGCTTGTGCTATGGGACCAGTGGGGACATGGCTGCTGAGCTGCCTGAGCTCGACAGTGATGGCTGAGTGCAGTTGACCACTTGAGGAAACCCAGTATTTCAGAGTGGTAAAACAGAAAATGAGAACGTCTACTGGGGTTTGGGGTTTTTTTGGAGGCAAGTTGCAGCCCTGGTCTGCAGACCTTTGGGCTGGCAGGTGGCCAGCTCCTGGTGACAGCGTGGTGCTCAAAAGAGCATCTCGGGCCCAGGCAAGCACAGAGCTCCTGGAATAGCTCTATAAATTGACCTATTAATTGGAATTTGAACATCCCAAGTTGAGACCCCCTGAGCCAGATAACCCTCCACTGCCACCTGGAACACTAGCCAGGAGCCAGCCAGCTGATGAGTGGTGTTAGCCTCCACCCTTCCTGGTCACCCTTTGCAAAGGGAGCCCACAGAGGACTGGATAAAACCCTTCCAGCCAAGAGTCTTTCAGCTGGGACTTGAGATGCAGCCAGATGCATTGGTCACTGTTGCCGATGAGTGACTTCATGACCTGGATGGAGCGGTGCTTGCTTCATTGGGGAGAGTGGTGCACAGTGGTCTACAGGTCCTGGGCACGGCAGAGTTAGCTGGAGGCAGGGATGTCTCCTGCTATGAGCTCCTGGACAGCTTGGCAGTCTGCAGGTAGGTCTCCTGCCAAACGATGATCTACAGCTTATTGCAATGCATGTGGTACAGAGTGCTATTGGCTGGACCTGGCCTTCACAGGGAATGCAAAATGGGTATTTTTAGAGCAACTTCTCTCCTTCCTCCAGCACACCCCCTGGGTACAGGGAATGGGTGTACCTATTCTACCTATAGAATAGGTAGAGTTCTACTCTAGTGAAGGAGTGTGAGACGGGGTTGATGGCATATTTTACACGGCATCAGTTTTGCACAGTGAAGACCGTTCTGTGCAGACAGCAAGTGCCACCACTGTGTAGTGGTGTTAGGAAAGGAAAATCAGATTCTCATTATCTGTGAGCCTGAAATACATCATAGGGATACTGTTTTTTCCCCAGCCTGCATCTATACACAATTTTAGCTGAACCACTGTTTAATTTTGCACATCGCTGGAGTATCTCTAACTTCTGGAGTGCTCTTTCCCTCTGCATGTGTAACACAAGTTGTGAGTGGTTTTAAGCGAGGCGGCCTGTCAGTGAAATGCTAAAGCAGTGCTTCTAGCCGGCTGTGTTTCATCTGGGTGTCTTTCACTTCTCAGTTCTGGACCACCAGCCAACTGTGACTCGGGTTCCAGATAAGCAGCTAGAGACAACAAGCTATTGCAGGCAGCTTCCCCTGCCCTTGCACTACAGCTCGCGGAGCAGATGGTCCCAACAAATGTGTTTAATAACTTCACACATTAGGGTGCAGTGATCCAAGGCATCTGCTCACCAGGCCAGGCAGGAATACCTTGTCTGCCGTTCCTGC
The DNA here is from genome assembly GCA_013400555.1 of Jacana jacana. Classification (NCBI taxonomy): domain Eukaryota; kingdom Metazoa; phylum Chordata; class Aves; order Charadriiformes; family Jacanidae; genus Jacana; species Jacana jacana. The sequence goes on from VZTM01021194.1 coordinate 237,287, forward strand.
CTGCAAACCTGGGAGCAATTAGGCGTGTTTTTAACCTGGATGGCCACGCTGGTTGCGATGCCGTATAACTCATGAGAAGGAATCGAGGGGAGCGGTCTAATTCACAGGGTGAGGTCGCTGAAGTTTTCTTGGTTTTGGAGCTACTAGGCTGCGAGCTTTTAGAAGGAAGTTTCAATTCTGCCCTATCTAACCAGGCAATGCTCTGTTTTGTTCATCTTGAGGTTGGGGGATAATTTTGTTTTCTTCCATAAAAGCTTTTTCTCCTCAGTTTTCGAGACAGTAACTGGAAATAAAAAATGAGCACAGCAAATGGTGGTGGACCTGTTTTCTGCTGAGATTTGGGTAGTGCTGCGAATTGGTGAGGCAGAGATGCTAAGCCGGGCAGGGGTGGAGGGCTCTTGCAGTGGCAGGGGTGAGGTTGAGGAGGCCACAGAGATGTGGGAGAGAGCTGAGAAGTAGCCTGGGTGGGAGGAGGTGGAAGAGGTGACATTTCCTAGGGGTCACAGCATGATATTTAGAAAGGGAAGGATGTATGAAATGCCTCACAGGTCAAAGAGGAGGCAGGTAAAGCTGCCCGAGGACAGAAAAACAGCTGTCCCACTCCCCTATTTTTGATGAAGGGGAACAATGTGTGTGATGAAGCCCTGCAGGCTGGAAGGCAGTATGTTATGTTTAAGACCAGAGGTAACTTCATTAGAGCTGTTATATTTAGCCCGTCCTCTAAAGACTCTTATTTCTATGGAATATTACATAGAAACTGTTACTATGTACAACACAGTAGAAAAATGTGGTTTCTGTCCCACCGAGCTCACAATCTGCCTCTGCAAATTAACTTTGCTGACAAAGGTTAAATGGCAAAAGGTAGAATATTTGAACCTCTGAATCAAATACATGGATTGTGAACTTGGAGGGGGGAACAGGTCTAGCTGGGAGACTGAGTCTCCTGTGCTGATGCGATCATGCTTCTGAGGTAGTGGTTGCTTCCAAGGAGCAGAGCTGGAATGGGGGCCCTGGAGAGGGTACTGGTTTTACACAGGGGAAAAAAAAAAAAAAAAAAGAGACCTGCTTTGATGACATTTTCAGATGTTGACTGAGATTAAATTCCAGGCTGCCTAGATGTGGTCAAACACAGAAGCAGGGCACGCAGAGAGGATGTAGCATCTCCACCCATGGAGATATACTAAACCCCACCAAGCAACATGCTCTGGCTGACCCTGCTCTGGGCAGGGTGTGGATAGACAGTCTCCAGAGAGGTCCCTGCCAGCCTCACCCATCCTGATACTGCAAATCATCCAGTTCCATTGGTCCTCTTGCTCTCTCCTCCTGCTCAAGGCACAGCTAGTGCATTGTAACCCTACTGTAAAGCTTGAGGAGGATGCCCAGACCTCCCAAAATGTCAAGGAGTAGCAGCAGGCTGGCCCAGGGTGTGCTGGGAGGTCAGGGGGTTAATTGTGAGAAGTGTGTGCCTTTGAAACTGGCACTGAAACTTGTCTCTCTGCTCCCCAGGGAAGGTGTGCAGCTGCCTCTTCCCCTCACACCCCAGCCCTGTGCCCCACAGATGCCCCGGAGCCCTCTCCTACCCACCCAGCCTCCACCCAAACCTCAGGCCCTCTCTCCTTAAAGATGGTCTGAAGGCATTGAAGGGACCTGTGGGATGATCCTCAGACTGAGCCTGGGGCAGAGCTGACCCTCGGTGACCTGGCCTGCACCTCATCCTTGAGGAGGTGGAGGTACTGAAGCATCCATCCATCCATCCATCCATCCATCCATCCATCCATCCATCCATCCATCCATCCATCCATCCATCCATCCTAATGGGTGCAAAACCTGTGCTCTGGAGCAGAGGGAAGAGTCTGATGGAGGGAGCTGCCCTCTGGGCTCTTCCCACCCCTGGAAAAGGATTTTGCTGGTAGAAGCCACAAAAGGAGCCCTTTGGAGGCCTCCTTCAGGGGTGATGGTCTGGGAAGAGCCTATGTGCAGGGCACAGGTAGGCACTTTCTGCCCACTGGTGCTTTTGGACCGCAAGGTGCCTCCAGGCTTTGTGCAGAAAGCAAGGGCTGGGGAAACCACCTTTGGCAGGGACTCAGTTATGGGTGGCTTGCTTTTAAAAAGCAAGCAAGCATCACCTGGAGAAGTGCCAGACAGCTGCGAGCTGAAGCAGCACCCTGGTCCGTTCACCGGAGGAAGGCTGGGTGGGTTGGCAATCTTCCTCACCACTTGTGGTCCCACCAAGTCTCTGTGCAGGGTGAGGGGGGCTCAGGCTGCCCTGGTGTCTCTGGGTGCGGGGAGGGGAGGGGTTTTGGGGATTCTTTCAGCATTGATGGAGTCAGGGAAAGAGATGTACGACTCCAAGATTGATTTCTGGGAATAGGGAGCAATGTTTTCGGTAGGTAAATTTGTTCCCATCACAGGCAGGAGTGCACTGAAAGAGACATCATGGCTGTTTTGGCAGCACGTCGCTACTTGGTCCAGGCAGTGGGTGGGGAGGAGCCATTCAAGGTGTTAAATGATAGCAAGGAGCTAAGAAAAAAGACCTGCAGGGAAATTATAAACCTCGGCTATAAATACTCTGTTAAATTGCCATAAACTGCATGCAGCCATAGCTTAAGATGCTGCAAACAAATGGTCATTCATTCAAACCGGTGAGCAGGGCTCCTAAACCACAATTAACATAAAAATGCTCTACCTGAAGAAGCCAGAGTTGCATTCTATCTATCGTTTTTCTACTCAGAGCAATATTACAATGCTGGAATGTGCCTCAGCAGCTTTTTAGCCCTTGATCATGATAAAGAGCAGACATTTTCAGGCTATGTTAGGAAGAGCGGCTGCCTGGTTGTGTGTTCCCAGCAGAATCTGAATATTGGGGAGGGAAACTTCTCCTTTAGCAGCGTACCTATAAATGAGGTTATTTCAGGTTTTACTTGCTGAAAGGAAGAGGTTTGGAGAACTGGTTGCACTTCATTTTCCATCACAGAACTGCGGCCCCTGATGAAAGCTGAGTCAGAGGAGGAAAAAGTCCAGAGGCTCGGGGCTTTATTCCTTGTAGAAGTGGAGCCTGCAGACCCAGCAGTAGAGCAGCAGGACATTTAGCTGTCACTAGTGATATGCATATCCAGCAGCAGGAGATGCCAGGGATTTCTTAGCTGGTAACCTCAAGTCTGGATGACTGATCTTCTTTCCTCTCTCAAAAAATTGTCTTTTTTCAAGTCTTCCCTAAAATCAATCAGGTTTTGGTCACTGGTACCCGGAACGTGCTACAGACCAGCACAATTCTCTCCTTGCTTTAGCTACATACTTTGAGTTTTGTCTTTCCCTGCTGTAGACAGTGGTCACCCACCTAGTAATTAGGGGGTGGATCTTCAAAGCACGGATATTAAATAGAAGCCACCTCAGATTCATTTTCTTACTGTATATTTATCCAGTCTACAATTAGATTTGCACAATGAGTGGGATGCCTGTCTGGCGTGTTTTATACCAAGAAGCACCTTTTCTGAGAGGAACCTTCTTCAGCTGATTTCCAGCAGGTATCTGAATGCACCCAGATTTGAGGAGGTCTTGATTTATGTGTGTCGACACTCGGTTAAGCCGGCAGCTCCAGGCTTTGCACGGAGAAGCGCCTCATCCTGAAAATAATTGTTTTAATTTCATTCTCACGCTAAAGGTAGAGGATATTAGAAACCGAAGTCTTAATGGCTCACGATAAAATATGGAATAGCAACTACCCATTACATTTGTTATTGTCTCTTTCTTCTGTAAATCAATATAATTGAATTTCTCCTAACTTCTCCAGTATTGCATGCAGCCGCGTGCAATCACAGGGGACGTTGCACAAAGATGAATAAGCACAAGGCTGTTTTAAATGAGCAGGGCACCCAGTAGCCTCTCTCCATGGGACTTGTTTTGCAGCACGCTCACGTTCTCCTGAGCCAGCCTGGCTCCATCCTAGAGGTGGGAGGACTCCTTTCCCTGCAGCAGCCAGGACTTTCTGCAATACTTAGAAGTAGCACGTGGACTCCTCACTGCCAGGATTGTCCCAAGTCTCTGGAGTGGACAAGACCCTCTGCTGAAGATGTTTTTCAGTGTCAGTGAATCCATTCCCAACTGAAGCTTGTCTCTGCCTCAGTTTCCCTGGTGTGTGTGACTTTGCCGGCTACCTGGCTTCTCACCTGACTTTATTCATTTATTTTACTTTCCTCAGGATTCCTATATATATATTTATTTTTTTTTTAACTGAGAAAAACCAGGTGCTAAGGCCCTTTCTGCTGTTCCTGTGATGCGGCTGGCACATCTACCTGCTCCCTCCCTCCTGCCCTCTCCCCAGGGCAGTCCCTGTGTGATAGCACTTGTGGCGCTTCCCCTCCCTACGAGTCAGAGAGCTCACCAGAAGGGTGGCTGCTACCCTGTTTCACAGAAAGGGAAACTGAGGCACAGAGCCAAGCATCTGGTATGGCATCATGGGGAGGCAAAGGTGGTGCTGGAAGTAGAGACTGTTTCCTGAGCTGTAGGCCTTTTCTCTCACCTCTATTGATTCTTTTCGGGTGCCTTTTACCCATGTCAGTGCTGGGCTGGAGGCAGGGGAGGTGAAGAGGCTCACGCCGAGTGTGGCTCCTTCGGGCTGTTGAAAGCCCTTGGTGCAGGACCAGGCTGCTTTGGGAGAAACCAGGTTTTGTGTTCCGCCGTGTGCGTTCATGATTGCCCAAAAAGCTCCTGAGGGACCTCAGGAGAAAGCAAACAGCATCTTGCATGCTGGGAGTTCTCCAAAGCTAGGAGCCAAAAAGCTAGAGTTTTAGTGTTTTGCTTTCCTCCCTGTCTTCACAGCAAGGCTGCTGGTCCTCGCCTGTCCTTGCTGCTCCTGCCCACGACTGCCAGCAGCCAGCTCATTTCTTCCTATCAGGGCTGTGCACATCTCCCTTAAATAACAGCAATTAGAGACTGAACCAGCTTTTGATCCTGAATCAGTCTTCACCAAGGTGCAGGGCAAATCCATTGGGATTTGGAGCACAGGTCACTTCTGGAGTGCTGTAAGCTGTTCAGAGCAGATCTGACGTGGAGCCTGTAGCTGAGCCTCATCTTTAGTCATGGTAGTGATGGAGATGGGACCTTTGCACTCGGCAAACGTGGCTGGGGACCACTTGGCAAACGCAGCTATGGGGGCCTGCCACACTGGGGAGCCAGGGATGCTGTGTTGCAGCTGGTCCAGCAGAGATGAGGCCATTAAATCTCAGCTTTGCAGAGCATTGGTGCAGAATCTAGCCCTGCATTTGGCTGGGCTGCAATCACAGTAGATTTTTTTTTGNATGCTCCCCGGGACATGCAACTAAGCAGATCTCCTGCAGGCATGGCTGGTGATGCCATTGCCTCCAGACATCACTGCATAGTGAAGCAGGCACATCCTCCGGCTGGAATGGATTACAGCTGGTGCCCATGGAGGGGGCTTCCCGGGGACCTGATCCCCACTTGGTGTAGAAGGGCTTTACTCACTCAAGCCCGGGCTGAGGGCACAGATTCTTCTGGTTCAGTGGAAGCAGGCTAGTAGGCTTATCAGTCATTAACCTCCTCCCCCACCACCAAGAAACCCCCTAAAAATCCCAAACCACCATAAAAAAATGTGTTGGCAGAATCAGAGCGAGTCACGCAGTGGTATTTGGAAAACACGATCTTGTTTTCAAAATAGATTAATGATGGGTTTGGTGCCGGGGAGTCTGCCGGCCCCAGCCCCTCCTCCCCCTCAGAAAAGCATTGCAGGCAGGTCTGCAGTCCAGAAGTACAACTTCCTAAAAAATAAATAAAAGACTAGCTAATAATAACAGTGCCACTACTATTACTACTAATAGCGTGCTTCTGGCTGGCAACGTCTGCGCTTTTATGAGCCTGCTCTGAATGAGAGGAGCCGGGGAACGGGGAGGTCACAAGCCCAATTAACTGGGCTCCACCCTGGCAGGGGCAGCAGCGTGGCCTGATGGAAACTGAATGGTGAGGTTAAATGGGTGCCTCAGTGGATCCTAATGCAGTCCACGCTGCTCTGAGCGGGAGCTGATTTGACAAATCAGAGGGTTTTGTTTTGTCCCACTTGCATCTTGCTGGTGGCCAGGCTTTGGTCTGGCCCCACAGAGCTGTACTGGCTGGAGGTGTGACAAGATGCATGAGGTGCTTGAGAGAATCATATAGGAAAGAAACCCTTGGATATGCTCCCAGCAGCTTTTTCCCTACTGAGGCTTATCTGGGGGTAAGGGGAGCAGAGGAGAGGTTAGGAACATTTATCTGGCAGAAATTCCCTTTTGCAGATGACTGACTGTTTTTGGATGGGGACAACCTGGTGCAGTTACCCCAGTAAAACCTCACCAGCCCAGCTCCAGCCGCTACCCAAAACGCTGCCCCAGCGACGCATCGTTCTGCACGGCCCCAGCACGAGCTCTGCTTGGAGGGATTGATGCTGAGCAGGATTTGGGTGCTGGTTCCTGGGGAAGCATGGCAGAGTGGGGCTGTGGTGAGCCCAGGGGCCGGGGGATTGCAGTCACACGCTGCGACTGCAGGGCTGGAGGAGAATGAGTAAAATCTGCTGCAGGATTCCCACACCCTTGCAGCAGAGACTGGCACTGCATCCCGGGGGCCTCTGATTCAGCTCTTTCTCCCCTCGGTCTCGATTGCCAGGATGAGGGTTTTATCAGATACTATGGGCTATAAAGTGATTTTCCTAAAAGCTGCTCTTCAGAGCAATTTCCCCCCACCCAATGCTATTATTTAATGAAATCAATATATAGCGTTGCTACGTGTTATGTTGTTTGTAAGCTATAAGCTTTCAAGCTACGAATTGGATCAACATTATTCAAAGCCTTTTCAATTTGCCATGCCTGCCAACTTATATGTTGATTGTGGTATTTTGCCCAAATAGCATCAACTTGCTAAACTGTAGGAAGAAATTTAGGTACGTTAACAAGAAGGATTAGAGTCTGTCATCGGGATTTACCTGCATGCCAGCAGAGACGTGGCTGCATGTGCTTTGCTTTTCCTATCTGTTGCTCAGTTTGCTTGCTTGCATGCATGCCTTGCTACGGCACAGCCTCCTTCCAAGCGCTGTTAGACTGCACCACGCACTCTTTGCTAAACGAGAGCCAAGGTGGGAGCTTGCAGAGGCTCTGGAAGTTGCCTTCGGGCTGTGCCAAGTCTCCCTGTGCTCTCTGCTGTGCCACAGCATCCCGAGTGAAGCTGTAACCCTGTCAGCGTGCTCTTGCCCAGGGAAGTCCACTCGGGTCACTGCAGCAACGCTGGATTATGGCTGCTGCTGAAACACACACACACACACCAGCTTCCCCATTTTCAGCTCTTCATTAAACTGTGATTTTGCAGTTGCTTTAAGGCAGAGTTCGGCACTGAACTTCTCTCCTCCTTTCCCAGGCGGAAAGTGGGAGGGCAAACGAGCTTTGCTGGAAGAGATGGACCTAATTCACCCATGAAGTTCACTGCTCATTCTGGAGAGCAGGCTGCAGCCACGCTCTCAGCTGTTTGCTTCTTTCGGCAGTGCCCTGCCAACCAAGCGGCCGGGCTGTGCAGCTCTCATCCCCGACACACTTTTTCTACACACAGATCATTCAAAGCATTTTCCTTTGGGGGGAAAAAAAAAAAAAAAGGAAAAAGAAAGCTTTGTAGTTAGCAAGGAGATCTGAGGAGACGCTGTTGGGTTAGTGGCTCAATGAGGTGATGAGTGATGGAGTGAATGAATGGAGTTGCAGCATACAGTCCACATCTCCCACGGGTCCTTTGGACTTGTTTTCACTAGGCATTTTGGCTTTGTTGGCGTGAGGAGATAGTAGTGCATCCCTTCTTGCAGAGACCTGAAACTGTGTGTGGAGGTGGTGGGAGAAAGTGGGGGTGGAGAAGGGGCACAGAGGAGACGTGTTATTAGGGATGCAATGGCCCGTGTTTCTGTTTTGCCAGCTTCATTTTGCTGGTTGGAGCAGTGGCTTTTTACACTTCTCTTGCCAAAAAAATAGCTGTGCTGGCAAATGTCCCAGTGCTGATGCAGTCATAGCGCTTGAAAAGGACTTTGTTGGCATTATTTGCTCTCTCGCAAGAACCAGTCTGAGATATTCCAGCTGATGGACGTTGCAATAAGCTGCATTTCTGTAAGGGTCTTTGCTGGGAGATGGGACCTGCAAGCTAGGGTTGCTCAGGAAAGAAAAGATACCATTTTAAAAAATTTTAAAAAAACCACCAAACACTTGTAAATTTATATGCATTTCTGTTGAGGAAAAAAAAGAAGAAGAAGAAGAAATAACCCCCAGGTTCTTGGGGTGTTCCCCTTCATGCTTTTCGAACCTCTGCAGTTTCTGAGGGAGCCAGGCGAGCACAGGAATCAAGGGCGTGGTTTTATCTTCATGGGAATGGCTAAACCACAGAGACAAAGGGCCTTGTCAGAGGAGATCCAGGAGATCCTGCAGCGGTGGTTTCTCTATCTGACCACGCCAGCCTTTGCTGGGTACCAGTGCTTGCGTGGCAGCCCCTGTCTCCATTGTGAACAGCCTCCCTCTGGCACTAGTGGGCCAGAGGGGAAAAGATAGTGATGGTTATGTGCCCACATAGAGGTGTCCCATTCAAGGTGTGTGACACACACAGGTTTTGCTGTGCTGTGCTCTTGTTCAGCACACAGGAAAAGTTCCCAGAGTAACACAGTCCAGGTGGCACATGTCCTTCTGCTCCCTCAGCTCCAGCAGAGGGATGGGGAGCTGCAGGAAAGGGTGGTGTGACTGGGCGAAGTGGCTCCTATGCGAATGAGATTGCGTGCTCATATTGTCGCTCTTTCCTCCTCTGATTTTGAACTTGTTGGACCAAATGACACAGATTTTTGGGGACTTCAGAAGTATCAAGCTCCTTCAATTTCATGAATACGTAGACCCCTTACCGGTCCTAGGACCGGGAAGGAGGAAGAAGCTCATCTTTCCCTGGGTATCTGGGAAGAATCCAACCTCACCCTTAAGATGCTGTTTGTAGAAAACAAAAGCCCTTTATTTACTTTGCTGTGCACACTATTACTTGTTTCTTTGACTGACTGCCCTTGTCTGTTTTACTGTATGAAGATCCCAAGGAGGGCTCCATGATGCTGAGCCTCAGGGCTTGGACAGGACAACCTCTCTGATGCCTGTGTTGGACCTTGTCATGGCACAGTGTGTTGGGAGGTGAGAGGTGAACAGTGGAGTGGCTGCTCTTCAGATGTCCCCTGTAGGCGAGTTTTTCAAGAGAGCCTCTGGTGTAGCTTGAAGATGTTGACCAGTGCTGATGGCCCACAGCACAAATAATCAGGTGGTAAAGATGAAGATGTCCCTGGCACTCATCAGGGCTGGTTTGGCTGCCTTGGCCAAAACCCGGTGCAGTGAGCTTCAGCAAGGTCCTAACCTGGACCTACCAGCTTGCTGGGTGGGTAAGTCTGTTGAGCAGAAAGGTGACAACAACCTGGATATGCCCAGGGCAGGACCCCAATGAAGTCAAATTTGGAGGATGACAGGTTGGTGGAAATGGGAGTGAGGACAATCTGTAATTTCCTTCTTGCATTTTAGGAGAATGGGTGTGGAGCTTGAGGCATGGTTCATGCCGAGGATTCCTCAGGATTGTGCTCAAAGCCTGAGATTATGTGCTGCTGATGCAGACCAGTGCCATCACTGACACAGTTTTGCTGGTGCTCAGCATGTATTTCAGGACCGTGATACGGGAGTCAGGCAGGCAGCATGGACCAAGTCTCAGGCAGACACATGTACGTCTGGCACCGAGTGCCTCTGGGGGCTTACGGGGCTGGCACGGGTGTTGTGGGATCAGCTGGTTACTGGAAACCAGGGATGGAGAAGGATTTTTGAAGTCCAACTGCCTGCCAACAGTGATACCAGCAGCATTATCGCTGGCAGCATAGGATGGATCCTTCATGGAGAGAAGAGTGAGGACATTCCAAGCTCCTCTGAAGACATAAATAATTTCTCTCCTTGCTTCAGGATATAAACAAAAGAGGGAAGATCCAGAGATGTCCTCTGGATCCTGGAGGAATTGCTTAGCAGATGAATAATGGATAAGGCACCACCTCTGAGCTCCTGGCAATGGAGAGAAGGTGAGGGAGAAATGGGGAGCTCTTACCCTATGGTATCAGGGAATCAAAGGGATGGGCTTACTCTGAGGATGCTGGTTTAGGCAGTCACCTAGGCACGGGCTCTCATCCTGCCACAGGGCTTTATCCTGGCAAAAGGGATTAATTCCATTTTAGATGCTGAAATCAAGCAAAAAAACCCCCAAAAAACAACCCCCCCCCTTCCCACCCCCCACCCCCCAAAAAAGAACCCAAACAAATCGAAAGGTCTTTTTTACATAAAATTTTAAAGTAAGAAAAAACATCTCCATTCAAAAACCGAATCCAGACACAAGCCCTAAGGTGGGAGCTACGATAGAAACTGTTTTCCTTTAGTAACATTCATGGCAGAATTCACTTCAGTGCAGTGTAATGTCACAGCACAGAGTACATTGGCACAGATGTCATACTTTAGACAGAAATAAAACTTGTAGTTCGAATGGCTTTTAAATTCATGCTTTGTTTCCATGCCAGGGGTTTTCTAAATTTTTATGTCATCTCCTGCTTCCTCTAACAGAGGAAGAAAATCCCGGCTCAATGGCAGAGGGAGGTATACGTGCTTTCATTAAAGGAGAAAACCCCATTGCACAGAGCTAAAGAACACTCTGGCCCCCAGTGCAGACTGTCAGCCTTGGCTAACGCTGAAAGGATGTTGCCGGCTTTAGGGTTGCACAACTTTTACCCCAAATAACTAAAATGTCTCTATTTTTCCAGTGTGTTCCCTGGCCAAATTTGAGGATATGCTCTAGATAATCAGTTTTGCTGTCACGTTCCTGTAAGATCAGCTAGTTTGTTTCCCTTGTAGTTCTGGGTGGCTCTTTTCTAGGGTAAGGAGGGAGCTCTAAAGGAACCTGCAAATATATATCCAGGAAAGCATTGAGTGGAGAGATAAGGATCAGGGGTGGCACGTGAAATTCTCTGTATTTTCTACCACTTTCCCAGCGTCAGGCTGAAAACATCCCATGAAATCCACAAACATCTTAAAATAAAAGGAAAAAAACCACCCCTCAACATGAAGATTTTCTTGCCTTTGTTCAGAATCTGGTCAGTTCAGAGAAGTGTCTCTTTGCATTATTCATGCTAATTATTTTTGCTGAAAGAAAACCCGCTCACAACAATGTTGGGTTTTGTTTTATTTTTCCCTTTGGGTTGGCTTTGGTGGTGAGCATTGTGTTTGTCTGTGCAGCACATTTTTCCATTTGTTTTAATGTACTTTTGTAACTTCTACCAAAAAAACCCCAACCCCCAAACCCAACCAAACAAGGCTTTTGGAGGATAACTTTGAACAAAGCCCTACTTATTTTACCCGTATTTTCCACGGTACAAGAAGTAGGCAGAGCTCATCCGCGCTGATGCAGTCCTGTGGCTCGAAAGGTGTTTGCTGTAGCATCTCACTTAGATAATTAAGCAGGCACCGGTGAACGTCGCTTTGAAATAGTCAATAAAGTAAGGTGAAAACCATGAATTATCTTTGTTCTCACCCATTTTGGAAGGCTGATAGGAAACACAAGTAGCAGCGCCAAGAGAAGTATTGCACGTGTGCATTTAGCCCTGAAGAGTTGTCTCAGTTCAGCTCCATGGAGCCCATAGAAGAGGTTATGAGACCAGATGTTTTTCTCATTCATTAGATGGCACTGGTTGACAGAAAAATGCTGGGATTGGTGTAGACATGAGACCGCTTCATGGTGTGAGCTCTGATCTTACACCTGATGTGCCTCAGGGCTGCGGAGTGGATCCTTGGGGTGCGAGCTGTAAAGAAGCCACAGAGCCAAGAGGCAGGACTGCACGTACCCATTAGCCACCAGGAAAGAAGGGGTGAATTCCTGGTCCCACTGAAGTTGGTAGGAGTTTTCTCATCAACTTCAGCATGTTTTACTCTGCCTGGCTGGTTCTTTGGCTCTAAAACACACATTTTTATCTCCTGAGCAAAAAGAGAGTTCCTGCAGCCGTTGGTAGTAATAAGTCTCTTCAAGTCAGTCACCAGGGAGCAACTTCACTCCTTTGTACGCACAAAGCTGGTGTAATGCAGGGATGTCAAAAAGCAACCATGGCCAGCACCTGCAGACAGGCTGAAAAAAGTCAATTCTCAGGGACTTTGGAGCGGCAGTTCGGTATTGACTTCCAAAGAGTTTTCCCTGCATGAGAACGGTGGGGTTTAGCCTGGAAAATGCTAGAGCCAGCTAAAGGAAAAATGCAATTATAGCTGGTGATTATAGATGAGGAGTGGCTGCTGGGATCCCCCTTCCTTCCCTTTCCAGCCCAGAGGAGTTGCTCGGACTGGAAAGCAACCAGCACGGGGAGGGTGATGTGGGTTTAAACTCGAATTGTAGTGAAGTGTCTTTGAAAGGTGGCTTTGAAAGGTGGCCAGTTGTACCATTTCATAGAGAGATGCCACAAGGTCTGGGGTTTGTTTGTTTTGTTTTTGAAAAAAAAAAAAGAGGTGACCTTTATTTTTCTTGGAACAATGGTGTACGGTGGCTGTTGAGGGAAATAAAACCCAGATTTATTTATTTATTCCTGCAGTTTTTGAATGCTAACTGAACTGATGTTGCTGGCAGTGAGAGGGCTGCTACTAAGTCGGCAAAGGTTCCTGTTCTTGCCAGCAAAGCTCCCCTGGGCTGAGTATGGCTTGGCAAAAAGAGTTCCATATGGTCCCATGTAGCTATTTATGTGTGTATACATATAAATATATACTTCATGATTGTATATATGCCTATATGTAAACAGGTGTTTTTAAAAACAGAACAGTAAACTCAAGGAAATAAACCACTTACCAGGTCCCAAAGGGCTCCACTCACTCAAAAATATTTTTATTTTTAAATATTAATGTTACTTGAAAGAATATTCTGCATGAGGTCAAGGTTCAGAAGTATTATCTCAACAGACTGAGAGGATGGAGGGCGAGGCTGAGCTGTCAGCAATATCAGTGGTAGGCTACATGAGCATCGTGGCAAGTATCTGATGAGTGGATTGAATTTTATGCCGGGTTCCTGATTTAGATTTATTTTTTGCTCCAGTGAAAAATATAGTGAGCTCCAGCATATTTGTCTTTGGAGCTGTGACAAAATCCTGCCTCTCTGCCCGCGTTTTGAATGTGGGACAGAAAAAGCTCTATTGGCGTTTCCTGTCAATAGGGATGAATTCTGGTCTGAGAACTGAGACTTTTTTCTAGCGTATGATATAGGAGGGAAGGGGAGGTCAGTTTACTGGCTCTGTGCACTTTGGCCCTTTTACACATACTAATTAAAGGGGTTTGATAGTAGTTTGAGGATAGTATTAGGATCATCTGTTAGTCAGACTTCAAGTTAATTAACCAGCCAACCCTCTCACACTGGAAGGGGCTCATGTATGATTATGAGTCACCCACTTGGGTAACTGATATTTGTTTATTTTTAGGCAGACTACGAGGCACTCAGACGCTACAGCAATGGGTTCCAGATCAGTACTTTAAATATATGAAATATACTGGTGATTTGGACCTTGTAGACGAGAGGAGTGTCTGCTTGCTCACAACCTCTCCCTTTGTAGATGATGAGGTCAGGCTCATCACATGAAGACAAATTCCTTATCCTAAGTATAGTTAAGGCTCATTCCTGAAATATACAGAAAGCATTATTTTGGGATGGATCTGTATGTGCTCTTGCAGCCCTTAATTGGCCCTAAGTGAAAAAGTTGGTCTTATCTGTGCACGAGTATAAATATGTATGTCGCTACATTAACAGTTCTAAATTCGTTTTGTACAATTGTCCTTTATCCTTGGAGTGTGGTGCTGCTGGGTCCAGGAAAGCACCCAAGGTTGACAAAAGTGAGGTGCAGTGGGATTTGGGAGTGGAGGTGGGGGTCTTGGGGGCTGTTTAGACAACAAAGTGGTGGGGTCTTCACAGGTGATTGCACTCTACAATCCCTTTAATGACTGCATCAAGTGCTCTTTCATACTGAATTAAGCTTCTGCCCTTTGTCCCCCCAGGGCCACACTTCTCACTGCCACCTTAAACGCATTTTGTGGCCAGCTCAGACCCATTTGTTCTTGTGCCAGTGCTGACTTTGCTTCAGTAGCTTTTGTTATAGGGCATGTCCCAATTTGTTTCACCAGGAGCACGAGGAAAATTTTTCTTGTCCACATTTATGTATGGGGAATTTGGAAAGAAAAGGAGGGCTTTGTCCAACTGGGAGTCTTCCAGGGGCCAGTGCCTCCTGCTCAAATGAAGTACTTTCTTTCGTTTCACCTTCTTTTCCTCAATTTTTACCTCCTCCATCCTTTCTTCTTCTACACATTTCTCCCACTATTCTCCTGTTCTGTTTCCTTTGGCATCTGGCACAGGCATCCCCTGTCCCTTCTGTCCCCATTTTGCTCCCTTCTCTCTCTGCCATGGCTTTGACACCCAGGCCTCCTGGAGACTGGCTCCTTTGCCTGTGGTGGTCAGATTCCCTTTCTGGCTCAGGCTGGGCTCCCTTGCCTCCTGGCCAGGCACAGCTCTACAGTGGTGACTGAGAACTCCTACTGCTGGTAGCGCAGGCCTGTGCTCAACCCTCAACAGTGTTGAGATGTCACCCATTGTGGCTCTTCAACTCTGTTTCAGTGAAATGATAGTGACTGGGGTCCTTGGCTCACCTCTTCTTACTTGTTTCTCTCTTCTGGGTCTCAGACCCCGGTGCTGTCATGGTGCATCTCCCATGAATGCCCTCAAGCCTTGCAGAGGGACCAGTGTCCATAGGGCTTTCCAGCCCAGCTGTGACCCATTGCTGGGGGTGGGCAACGAGGAGCACCTGGGAGAGAGAACTGAGAGAAAAACTCCACTGCCCCCCTGGTGTAAGGCAGTTGCTCCTCTTCTTCATGTGGGAGGGCAACAGTGGAGAGAAAGGTGATGCAGTTTTTGTTGCTTGATGTTTGCTGCTTCTTGTGGGGAAATCATGGCACAAGGGGGCATGAATAGTCTGCAGAAGTTGCTTTGGACCATGAAGGGTGGCGGGAAGAGAGACAGCAGTAGTGAAATGCAGCCCTGGTAGCTCATGAGTCCTACTGGATGCCTTGAGTCCCACATGTTTATCTGCCAATGTGAGATATGGAGCATTACTTAAACCATGTAAATAATCATTTATTCATTCTTGCTCTGTGGCCTGGTACACAGAAAGAAAATATGCTGGGAATAAGGTATCTTTATGGAAAAGTGTCAGTTTTATAAGAATTGCACTAAGCAAAGAGTTGACTTAATTTAGAATTCTCCTTTTGTGGACTTATGTCTTAATACTGTAATTTTAACAATTTTTAATTGTCTTTTGTGTAAGCACTCAATTCACAATGATTTTATTTCATTATTGCAAATGAATGGCGTTATTCCCACATTTTCTGGTATCTGTTTTAGCATTGTAAAATTCCATCTTCCCTTCTGTTTCCAGGTGGAAATTCTGCATTTCGTTTTCCTGAAATGGGATCTTTTAAGATTTTTCCTTGGAAATATTTTGCTGTGTGCATTTCACGTTTGGGCATTTCTGCAATGACATTTAATGAGCTTTCGTTGTAATAGCTAATAGTGCAATAGTCTGGGAGCACGAGTTCCGTGATTTGGGTAAATATGGGGAGGTGAGATAATCTTTTCATGGGCTCTTTCTACAGAGTAGTCCTGATAGGATTTGGAAAACGATTTCGGGCAGTTACAGCGAAATTAAAGGGGGATCCTTTGTGCACGAATTCAGATTCCGAGACAGTTTCTCACAGCAGTTTTATCTGGGTTGTTGTTGTTGGTGGTGGTGGTGGGATGATATGAAGGAGGTTTAGTGATGGGAAAGGGATTTTCTGCCAGCCATGGAGGCCTGGCAGCGGCGGTGTGGTGGGGGAAGGTTTTCTGCGTGCCTTCTGGCTCTTGGCTCAAGCCGATGGCACAGATCTCATGCTATTACAAACACTCAATTAAATCACCACTGTATTTAATAAACAATTTAAAAATATCAGATGTAGCAAAACAAACATGGAGATGACAGAATCGGTTTTGTTTTTAGAGGTGGCGGGGAACAGAACATCCTTTTCTTGGAAACGCGTCCGTGAGGAAAGCTGCTCCTTTGCAGCACGTGGCTCAGCTTCTTCAGACGTTGTTTGCAAAGTCTCAGGCACCGCTGGCCCATGGAAACCTGTGTGCCAAGGTTTGTAGGAGCACGGGCTCCCCAGGTTTCCCAGGAATGTCTGCTCTATCAAAATAAAAATGACTCACCCAGTTCTAAGGCTAAAAAGATTTGTTTAGAACCTAGGACATAAGGAATTTGGATAGAGGAACAAAAGGTGCTTTGACTGATTTAGAAGCAGCTGTCCATTTTGAAAAGCAGTAGTGACGATAATACCTGGGCTTTTCTTGAAATCCGTTACTTTAAACTGATCACCAAGAAGTAGGTGGCTGCCATGCTTTCCACCTGGAGAAGTGCAGCTAAGTGCTGACTGTGGCTGGCTGATGTGCGAGAAAGGAAGACCAGCCTCCCACTTCAGATCTGAGGTTGAGTTCATGTTTGGGTAGCTTGAAAACCTACTAATGACTTCTTATTTAATAAAGGAATGGACCGAACCTCACTTCAACATCCCAGTCATCCTGAATACAGCACACTATTAAACCATTTCTCCAAAGTAACCTTCCAAAGATAAGCTGCAGAGGACTCATCCTTTGCATCAGTGTCCTAATATACCTGAAATTCTCAGAGTTGCCTGAGATTTTCTTCTCTTTGAGATGATAGATGTGCTCCTGAGCAGGCTTGAAGGCTTTCCTATGGGTTGCCCTATTGGGAGTCTCTGGCCTGGAAGAGTCCTGAAGTTTTTACATCTGTAGAACGTTACAGATCCTGAATCTGTAATCCTCCTGAGCTGACTAGATAACCAGATGGATTAGATGACCTCACAAGGGACCTTCAATTCCTTACTTCTGTCATCATACTCTTCAAAGATATCCTCCAAGTTCTGGAAATGGGACCAAAGGCTGCCTGAGGGGTCAGAAACAGAGACCTAAAAGGGGTATTTCCATGAAAGGGCAAGAAATTACCCTGAGAACTAAAATAGGCTCGTGTACTTCTCTGAGCATTCGCAGTTAAACTCCCAGTACCACATGTGAGATCTCTGGGGGCCTGGTGGGAATCTAGAAACCAGTACACTTGAACTTCCAGATAACGCTTATTTAGTTCTTGAGCTCTAAACCTTAAAAAAATTGCATTAGAAAAAAAAGTCTGCTAAGACTAGATACTATTTCAGTCATGATTCATTTTTCTCAAGGACTAGTAGTTTTATTCTTGGACTGGTGTGCTCTTTGGCTACCTCTCTTCCTCAGTTTTAACAGTCCTTCAACTGCCAAGGTTTCTTTTGAAGCAACGCCTGGATTATTCAAAAAAAATTACAGTCCCAAAGCAAAGTTCAAACTGATTCATCTTATGAAAGTTTACAGGGAGTGGGGGTAAATATCTGTTCGTCTCTGTTTCAGTTTTGTTGGTATAAAAGTTAAGATGTATAAAATGTCCTGGAGCTGAAGACATCAGTCCTTCAGGTGACTTCATGGAGGTTGGGTCACTGCGTGGCATGGAAAGCCAGTCCAGCTTTCTTTGCTCCTGTCCCTTCTACCCCACATCCAGGGTGGTGTGTGTGATCCAGCAGCATCCTCAGTTGTCAGCTCCCTTGCCTGGACACTGAGCCCAGGGCTGAACAGGACCCTCCTGCCACCCTAGGAGGTGTTTTTATCCCCTTTCCTTCATGGGGAAGTAAAGGAAGCAGCAGCAGGAAAGAATAAAAATCTTTTCATTGAGGCCTGAATGAATAGTTGACTCTCTGGTATCGCCAAGATATTTTGTTTAATAAAATGCAGCAGAGGAGGCTTTCTCAGGAGGCTCCCTTTACTTCACTCTGTACTTGAGGGTCGATATTTTAACAACTTATTTTGCCTTGCATTTGTACTTTTACAGTAAGCATCTCTGTTGGTGTGGCTGAGGTGGAACGAGCTCTATTAGAAAGCAGGGAGAGAGGAATGAACAGCTGGGATCCTCAGCCTGTCGTGCAAGACAATGAGTAAAATGCCACAGACGTATGCACCGGGTGGGAGATTTCTTGGGTGCTGCTGCGCCCACCGTGCGGGGAGAACACGTGGGCAGCGGGAGGCAGACCCACACCCAGGTAAGTGAAAAATAATCCCTCTTTTGGAAATCCCTCCTTAGCTAAAACCTTATCAAAAAAAACCACCTTGTCTTTTGAAATGAAAATCTGATGGATACCTGAAATTTGTATGCATGTGTGGAGGCACTCCAGCCTTAAAGCCAAAAGCATGGTGCTAAGACTGTGCCTGTGTGTCTTCCCACAGGGACGGCAGACAACAGGATCAAACCCATCTCCAACATGCTGGCAGCCATGATCTCTTGCAAATCCAGGTGAGGCAACCCTCTTGCTCTGCAATGTCTCTCCTGTCCCCTGGCAACAGCCTCACAAGCAGCCCTGTGGCTCAGATACTCTCCTGGGGCTGGGAGAGATGGGACAGATTTCCCTTCTGTGGTGGTGCCTGGACCACTGTGCTGTGGGGCGCAGAGGGGCTGCTGGGGTCATTGATGGCAGAGGGAGGGTCTATCTGCCCACTTTCCGTCTGAAGGCAGCTGGGAATAGCAGCTTGCTTTCTCCTCTGGTGCCCTGCAATCCCTTCCCTGGTGTTTCTGGGGTAGATGTTTGCTCATGCACCAAGCACAGCACTTGTCCCTCTGCTTGTCTGGGAGAATGGTGGTGAGGATGGCCATGGTTGGCCATCAAGACCAGGCTGAATGGGGTCTTGAGCAACCTGCTCTAGCGGGAGGCACC
Source organism: Jacana jacana (assembly GCA_013400555.1). NCBI lineage: Eukaryota > Metazoa > Chordata > Aves > Charadriiformes > Jacanidae > Jacana > Jacana jacana. The sequence goes on from VZTM01021194.1 coordinate 256,195, forward strand.
CTGCTCATGGCAGGGGGGTTGGAACTTGATGATCTTTAAGGTCCCTTTTATTCTAACCATTCTATGACTCTGTGATTCCATTCTATGGTGCCAGCCAGGGCAATAACTCTGTGGGCTCCCTGCCCAAGCCCCTCTGATAGTGTGGGAGAAGGATATGTGGGGTGCTTACTCCTCGCCCAGCACAAGGAGAGCTTGTCCTACAAGAGGTGACCACTCTCTGGAAGCTTGCACACTGCAGCAGATTAGAGTGTCATGGCTGAATCTGCTTTCCAACAGCATTGTGCCCACCCTCCCTGGCATCCCCACAGTGAGGACAAGATCTGAGGAAGTGCAGGAGCTCCTGAGCTGCAGCAGCTGTGATGGCCCACCACATCATTAAATTAAAGCAGGACTGATTTTGGTTTAATAAAGCAGGGTGGAAATCAACACCTTTAAGGTATTTGGGGTTACACAGGGTTGGACACAGTCTCTCACATGAGATTTTTTTTTTTTTTAAATAGAAATAATGAAAGTATAAAGAATACGTGGAATTGATTGTAGCGAAAGGCCTACTGTCACAGACTCAGGGTTCTGTTAAGTCAATGTGGCAAACTAGAATGTAATTAATAAAGGATAAAATGATGAGTAAATGGGGTTTCTACCCATTTGGGGTCTGCAGTGGGTACTAGGTGAGGAGGAAAACTGTTACCATCGGGGCTGTCCTGCTCAGGCTTTTCTGGAATCCCAGAAATCACTAAGTAACTAAAATGGGTGTATTCTACTTGAGCTCGGTAAAATTATTTTGTCAGGGAAACTGAAGGAAAGAATCTGGCTGAACTCCTCATTTCCACCCAGCTGGGCTTCTACTTCTTATTTTGGTGCTTGTTTGTTTTTTTGTTTTTCCATCTCCCTGTTTCCTCTCCTCTGTCTGCTTGATGCCCCTATTTCAAAGTCTGGATTAGACAGCCAAGATTACATTTTTGTTAGAGTGCTGTGAGGGTGCTCAGAAAGGCTGAGCAGTGCCCTGAACAGCTGAATGCTGGTACAAATCATCTCAGAGGAAATGATAAGAGCGTGTGCTGTGCCCTTTCTTTCACAATGAGATGGAGAGGAAGAGTCGGCACCACAACAGCCGCTGTGTTTTCTGTCTCCGCGGCTTTTCCCTCTCACTCTCCATTTGTGTGCTCTTGTCTTTTTTTTTTTTTTTTTAACTCTGGAGGAACAAAAGAAAACAACATCTGCTCCAGCCCATTTAAAATAACCTTTTCCCTTTTTGCCAAAATGGACAGTTGTTGTCACCTCCCGTACCTTACAAGAGCCAGCCAAAGAGTGGCTTTCCCTGATAGCAGGTCGTTCTGTAAGCAGGAAAAATAATGAAGCCTGTTTCTCTGCAGATCTATGTTCCTATCACGTAAAGGGCAGTATTGACTTTTAAGTTAATTACACTCAAATCTGCTGTTATCTCTGCATAAAGCATAAATGATATCATGCTCTGTGACTTCCATATTCTTCAGCCACTCTGCCTTCCCACAGCTGTTCCGCTGCCTTTAGCAGGCTGGCTTTCCTCTTCTTCTCCATCTTCCCTGCAGACTAGTGCTTTGTTGTTTTTCTGCTGCTCCAGGTTTCTCTTGAGATTGTCTTGTCATTTCTTCCTCCTGTTTAACCCCTCCCTTCCCCTGACACGACCATTCTTCTCTTTGCAGGGCCCTGCGAGCTGCCATTGTGAGGAGCACCAGGGGAAGTGGGGTGATAGCTCACCCCATTTCCCCATAACCAGCCATCTTTCAAGGTCTCTCACATCCCCATTAGCCCAGCAGACCCATCAGAACTAGCCATGCTCCAGAGATGGGACCCTGGGGCTTACAGGAGAGATGAGGAGGGACTCTTTATCAGGGAGTGGAGTGGTAGGATGAGGGACAATGGTTTTAAACTGAAAGAGGCGAGATTTAGATTAGACATTAGGAAGAAATTAATTACTGTGGAGGTGGTGAGACACTGGAACAAGGTGCCTAGAGAAGTTGTGCTGGGGTCAGGGTGACACAGCAACTAAAGTTGGAGGAACTGAGCTACAGCAACTCATCCCTGGAACTCAGTCAGCCCTTGGCACTGTGTGCTGCACTTCCCCAGTGGCTGCTATCTCCTATTATACATTTTTAATTGATTAATTTTTCATCCTTATCCTAAGGTCACACGTTCATGGCAGTCATTGTCAGGACCCCGTGTTCATTTCATGTACAGCTATATTTAGACATTTCCCAGATGACATATCCCTCATGTCCAAAATCCTTTTATGGCTCGTGTTAAGTCAGACTTTAGACCTTTAGACTAGGATTTGTTTAGTCCTTCTCTGGACCGTAAGACGTGCCACTCAGGGGAAGTTTATCAGTTGCACCAGTGTGACAGCAGTCACACAGCTACATGAGATTTCCTTGGGTTTTTTTCACACTTTTTTGGCATTGCATTGTCCTGCCCTCGGCTGCTATCCCAGCATGGCCAGGAGGGCTCTTCTGTTTGGCCTTCACCATGATGGCACCATGGAAGCTCTTGGTATATAGGATGAGTTGAGGCACCACATGAGCTCACTCAAGTTCCGTGCTTCCTCTTTCTTCTCTCTTACAGTGGGGACTCCCTCTTCCCACTGAGTATTTTAAAGCTGAGTGATGTTCTAGAAATTGGATGATGGAAGCAAAAATCACCTGCGGTCAATTTGGGAAGGTCCAAACCATGCTCTCTGTTTCCTGGCCACTGTATTTCAGAAATCCCGATAGATTGTAATTAACTCTGAAGGACTTTACTTTTGGTATTAAATTCTGTTGAGACTGGCTACTGGGGGAAAGAAGATTGGGGGTGGGGGGCGGGGAAGAGGGAGTAGGGGACAGATACGCATTGCCCAGATGATCTCATAAGCCTCATTTCTATAGAAAATTGGGATAAGAGCTAATGGGAAAGGGACTAAGGAGTGTTAAAAATAACAGGCTTACTCTATCCTTTGCATATCCAATGCTTTTAATATTTTCTCTCTCTTTCAATACATTAAGGAGGATTCGCAGGGCTGAGATGCTGTGGCTGAAGCCTCGGACTTCATTTACCAAGTCGAAGTTGAGTTAGCACCTCTGAGCCTCTGGGGCTGTGTCTTGCATCAGAAACAACACAGCTTGTTATCATCCCTGAACTCTGCTCCTATTAGTCGCTGAGCTAGGTGATGCTAGGTGACACGTGGAGGAAAACAGGACCTCTTGCAGAATATGTGAAAAGGTAGATTTGACATAAGAATAAATCAATAAGAGGAAGATGGATGAGCATTCATTACCTGTATTTATCGAGGAGACTGTCTTAAGAGAAGGGAAAGTTTACCTTAGGACATTTGTTTGCCTCCCTTTTGTTGCACAGCTGCTTGTCATCAGCTCTTTGGCTGCCACGGTTGGGAGCGTGTGTTTCAAGGTGAACTGTTGCTTATTTCAGTTTGCCTTAAAATGTTGCTTGGCAAACCGAGGTAGTTCAGGAGATGATTGATGAGCAATGAGACAAGCACGCAGCAGGGACAGGCTGGACAGCTGGGATGACTTCAGCCACAGTCCAGAGCTGATCCTATCATTCTAAGGGCAAGATTGGGTCAAAGGCAAAAGGGATGCTAAGGGAGAAAGGATGAATAAGGAAGAGAGAGAGAGTTTCAAAAGCTGGGAGTCAGGCTGTGATACAGTAGTCACCATAGTGATGATGAGGGAGGGTAGGCAGGAGACAGGGCAAAACTAAAATCAGTCAATAGTAAAAACATTCAAGGTTCAGAAGGCAGCCGGCTGGCTTTGTGCGTGTCTGGGGATCCTGAAGCCTGGGCGGGCACCAGCTGCCTTCTCCAGTGCCTTTCTGCTGCTATTGGGTTTATTTTGCTAAAGGTATAAAGTTATTATTTGGACCATCGTGTACCAGTGACAACAATGTTTTAGCTAAAGCATATTCTCTTTCAATTCGAGTGACTCTTGGCTAAGCATGACTAACTTTGCGGTGAGATTGCTACAGGAAAAATGTTCTTGTGGCCTTTTTGCTGCCTTTTGACAGTGCCTTTGAACTGATAGTGCATTCATTCCCCATGCAGGGAGGATTGCCCTACCGATGGGGTAATCGGAACACAGCTACACGGCAGCCACAGCAGCATCTGCCCATCTGCGGTGGACCCCTGGGTCTGCCAGTGCATGGAGACGGTATGGTAACATCAGAAGGGCATCCACAAAAGTTACTGAAATGCTGAAATGCCAGTTACTGCAAATAGTCGAAAGAAGGCACTGAAAATGGAAGACTTCCTTGGATGGATGCTGCAGCAATTTAAAACCCGATCATCCTTTCAGCTGCCTGACTTCCTCACGTCTCTGCCCATGTTTACCGTTGTCACAGCAGAATGGTCCACCCGAGTGCTCCCCATCTGCTCTGCTGCAGGATCAGACCAGGTTGGTTTTGCGCTGGAGCAGGTGAGTTATGTCATGAGCGGCTCTGCCAACCCTGCTAAGGGAAAGCAACAGTTTTCAGCCCCAGAGCTGTGGCTGAAGGACAAGGATCTAATTCATTATTCTAACACAGCTACATTTTCCAGAGGGCATCTGACCAAAGCTTTAAATCCACCCCTTCCCGTGGCATAGACATCTTACTGCGTGCCACCAGGCAGTGCCTTTCTCCTTTCACAATTCAAGCTGGAGCTAGGTGCCTGAAACTTTGCCTTGTTGTGTTAGTCTGTTTGTTGTTGGTTTTGTTGTGTATATGTCAGCTGCTGGAGATGACACAAGAGGCAGGGGTTAGAGCACTTGACAATGAGATCCATTCACCTCCTGTCTATCAGCAGAGCATCCAGGCATAGCTGAAAATGCGCTGGAAGAGAAGACCCTGCAGACCTTTTGAAGCTTTTCTCTGCTGCATGAAATAATTAGAGATTCTTGAGAGAAGGGAAAGGCAAAGAATAACTCTGTTCCAGATATTACAGCACCTATCTCTGAGTCTTGGCATCCCAGGCCATCCCTAATAATTTAGCTAGTCTTGCCTTGTCTTGTTCTGTCTTTGTTCCCTCAAAACTGTAGTCCAGATAGCAGTGTTTCTCTGAACCGTGGGAAGAGAGACATATAAGCTTAGAGACAAAAATCAGTCTTATTCCAGTTATTACTGGAATACACCAAGGACATAAAAATTTGACGCGGGTATATTAAGTGCGTTATTGCTATCACTTTGAAGCCTTCAGGGTATGATGTATTTACTCTGACCCTTTTTCTTGCAAGTGTGTTACTTAATGCTTTAATAAATAATTTAGGGTTTTTTTTTCTTTCTTTCTTCAGATATTAGCAGAATTTTAGATATCCAAACCTGCTTTCCTTGACCTTCAAGGGAGGAAAGACCTTTAACCGTGCCATGAGAAGTATAGTGATTTTGTGATTTCTGCCTGATCCTCACCAGACATCACCTCCCATTCTATTTGGGTTATAAGCCCAAGTCTAGTCTTGCAGGAAAGAGGGTGTCAAGCCCAATTAGCCCCTTTCCTTTGACCTCTTAAGCAGACCAGAGCACCTGTTAAAGTTCTTGATTCCTGGACCCTGGAGTTTTAGATGGCTTTCAGGTTTCCAGGGAGATCCTATAACTATTTAAAAAGGTGCATGTTCTGTGAAGCATACTGTGAGATCGACTACTGAAATTGCCATCCTGAATTACAGACAAACATACCTGCATGTCTTACTTCTGCATGTATTTCTATGGCATTTCAGTAATGTGTGTTATATGGCCCTTGTAGTGTCCAAGCACCAGAGAGAGCTCAGATTGCAGTATGGTCTTCAATAACCTGCCTTTGGGTTTTGGGGGGGGTTTTTTGGCAAAGGTTTCACAATGGTACCCTGGTCTGGGGCACAGGTCTCAAGGTGAAAGAGATAGAGGAAAATTGTATAAGCAATAGGGAGGAAAAACAGGAATTAACATGAAGAAAAGCTGGCTGGTCCTTGGTGTGAAGGCGTTGAACATGTAGAAAGAGATTAGACAAAGATTATAGTGAGGCCACCAGAGGGACTGGGATGGGGTCCCTGAGTAATGGCAGGTGAAGTTAAAACAATGGGGAAATGAACAGCATGAGAGGAGGCTGGGATGTGGAGAAGACTGACATGCAGCCAAGATCTGTCTCAGGGCAATGCCCATCAAGATGTGTGATATGTGTCCCATCAGTGCCTGGAAAGGTACCCAGGCTGCTGAGCCTCCCAGTTCTGCTGGCAATAGGCAGCAGTGAAGCTGTGGTGGCAGGAGAGGTGTTCTCTCCCCTCCACGCTATGCGGTGTTGTAGTACCCTGAGCAGATACTCCATTAACTCAAGCAGCAGAAGGCTGTGGAGTAGTTCTAAAGTCTTCTCTTTCTGAGCTTGTGGATATGAATGATTCCAGCTGATACATTAAAAAAAGAAGTCATCTCTCTCTCTCCTTGCTCCATACTAGAGATCTACATGCAAAAGAGACAATGAGGTTGAAGTTCACGTGATTCAGATGACTCAGAAAAATGACAGAACAGAGACAGCATTATGATGCAGTCCTTAGTGGGATACTATTCTTTCAAAGTACACAAGATGGACAGAGAATCATTAGTCATTTTGTTTTATTTGCGGTATTTAATGTGTGGTCCCCTACATACTTCATTACATATTATTCAGACTTGTTTTAAAAGCCATCTGTTTCCTCCTAACTAAGGATGCCATATATTTGTTTTTCTCTGGCACATCCTTCTTTTCTGCCCTTTGAATCCCATCTGGATGACTCTTTAGGCAGTTAACAGGATTGTAAAAGAGCGTTTCAGGGGCAGATGCTCTTGGCTTTGGAGGACTTAAGACCTACTTTGTAAGACCTCTACTGCTCGTATTTTTGTCAGTGATACAGTAGCTGAAGTACTAAAGTTTACCCTAGAGCTCATCACTGCTGTTCTTGAGGGCTTCACAAACACTCGTTCATCTTCATACCAGCCTGGTGAGGGTTCCATTTTGCTCTGTTATTTCGGGGAAAAGTTAGGTGGGGTTTCAGAAATAAATTTCACTATCCATCTTTCAACTTTGATTATAGGGTGCATCTGTCCAAGCAAAGACTTTGCCAACAGCATGCTAGTAGCACAATGGATAAAACCCTCTGATTATAGATCAGAAGACTGCATGCATGACTCGTGGATCGTTTTTCTTCTGCAGGCCGCGTGCTTTCCCCTTCTCCTTCAAGGTGTCTTACTGCACTCTTCACATTTGAAGCCCAGCAGTGATCTGTTACTCAGAGGTAGAGGACCCAGTGCAAAACAATGTGACTGCATCAATACAGGTTTCAGAGTTAATATTCAGAAGTAGAGCAGAAGGGATATCGGTCAAATTGAGGTTGCACAGGCAGTCTTAATTTTAGTACTTCCCCAATTCCCCTGTTATATTGTTCTTACTAGATTTTGATATAAATGCTGGGACTAGAAATGGGATGACAAATACGCTTAGCGGAACTGAAATCAATTCACTGCAAAATGTATTAGTTATGATCAATAAAGTCAAATTATTTCACTGGATTTACTCTGGGTTTACCCTAGTGTAACCCAGAACGGACTGTGGTCCAGTGGGTATGGGAAAAGTTACACTTCTCAGAAATAAATCTCACCTTTTTCAAGTTTTATTAACTTCTGTTTCTGTTGTGCCTTTCAGTTTTTATATTTGTCATGTACTGGGGCTTGGCTGGATAAAACCTTTGATTTTCATTGTGTTACAGAGTTTTTGTCAAGAGTAGACGATGTTTCTAAAAAGCCAAGAATAGACAATATGTGTAATTGTTTATAGTGAACTTACTCTTGGCTTAATTTAGCCTTTCGTGTGACAATGAATTTTATCCAAGAGCACGGTGAATCTATATGGTGTTGCCAAACTGAATAATTTAAAAGTCATGAGTCAGATCTTAAAAAAAAATAATATTATGACATAGGCTTCTAATTATAATGTTTAAGAGCTAATATATGTTCAACTCTTTTTGCTCTGCCTTCTGATTCCTGAGCCTTTGCAGTTTGCTCAGGTTATATTTTTAAGCTTTCTATCTACAACCATGAGAGCAAGAAAATTACTGCCTTTTTGTTTAAATGAAAGAAAAATGAGAGTTTCTCACATAATCACATCAGACCAAGAGCTGGTACTTTGAGGAAAAAGCCTCAAATATCACAAAACTTAGGATCAAAATTGTGTGAATTGGCAATTTGTAGCTCCTCAAAGATGTCTGAGGTTTAGATATGTCCTTCTTACAAACGAAGAACTTCCTGAAGTATATGAAGGATGCAAAGCTATACTTCAGTGGCAGTACCATTAGGAATAACTTCTCCTTCTCCAGGGAAAGATGCAGATTGCCACCTTCTCTCCACAACCGCTGAAATGGGAGGCCCAGCTACAGACAAAAAGTTCTGATCTCAGCTGAGTCGACAGTCTGTTACCACAACATGGATTGGGAATAACTCCAGGGAAAGTTAGTGCAAATACCACAGCATTCCACTTTGGATCTAAGATCAGAGTGTTTCCTGATACCTCAGGGAAGCTGGAGGTGGGAGGGATACTGGGTTTTAGTTTTATGGCTGTGTATTATCTCGTCAAAGAGCCTGGGAAAGGGTTTGGGCCCCCGTCTGCTCTGTATTACGTTGGTTTAATTCTGCAGCAATTACACAAAGACAAATTAGCATACCTTAGATAAGACTGAAGTCAAAGAAGTATGCAGCTTTTTGCAACTTCTAGTTTAGTACAAAGATGACATTAAAATTTGGGCATTTAAAGTCACATCTGTCTGCAACAGGGGAGCATTACATTGCTACGCAGCAGACGGAAGCTAGGAAGGTAATTCAGGACGTGGAAGCACTTTTCTCAAGGGCTAGAGGAGGCACTGGAGACTGACCTCAGGAAAGTTGTATAGGATCAGACATGGGCTCTTATCTCTCTGTGATATAATCTCAGAAGAACGAAAAGTGTGAAGAACCTTGGAACTGCTGTGGAGTGACCTAGTGAATGGTGAAGTCCCATTGTCTCATCTCCCCAGGCATCCTGAGGATCCAGCTATTCCATTTGAGAATGGATGTGGTACCCCCTTGTCCTCAACCCCAGCAATGACATTTGTCTGCTATTATTAAAGTGAGAGGGTTGCACTCAGAGTATTCTGGGGCTTCTTTGTCTACATCTGCTAAAATTACAGGAGTGCCTAGGCCCACCTGCAGTTTGCCAAGAGGTTCTGTTCTATTATTATCTGGTTTTGTGAACAAACACATGATCTTCTCTTTTTTTGCTTTGCAAAGGATCCTTGTTTTCCACACCAGCAGCAGATCACTAGGTGTGTCCTGTAAGATAACCAGACAACTTCTCTGTACGTCTTCCACTGCTCCAAGATTTCTTTAGAGAGTTGAAGCCTAAGTATCTCTCCTGATTTTCAAAGGACACCTGTTTTGTATGAGGGCAGCTACAGCAAAGTGTTACCCACCCTCTCTCTACTTTTCTGCAGGAGGATGGCTGTGACCAATACCCCATCCCATGGCTGCAGGACATGACCACTGCTGACAGCAGTAGTTCCCTCATTTGTTTTGTGGAAATTCTTCAAGCTGGATTTGTCAGACATACTCCTTCCCAATCACTCCAAAGGAATTTTTCTAATACTTCTAGCTCAGGCCTTTTCAGGGTCTGAGCTAATATTTCACCACTTCCACAAAAAGTCTTTCAGCATCTCAAGGAGCAGGAGGGTCTTATTCTCTGGTAGATGTGGCTCTAGTGTGGGATGGCAAACAAAACTGGTCTGTTACTGCCCCAGTATCTAAACAACAGCCTCTACAGTGGAGTAGTTGAAGACTGTATCCAGTAGTTGAAGACCCAGTGTCCAACAGGTCTGTTTGGCTTCCTCTTGTTGGTCAAGTCTTGATGTGGGTCTGCACCAGAAGTCTGAATAGTCCCGCATGAGTAAGAAACCAAAGGCAGTTACTCTGCCAGGGTACCTCTCTCCCAAATGCCACACATGAAAGATCCACAGCTCACTGTGACTACCTGGCAGCTGACTGGGCACTGGCCTTCCTCAGGCCAGGAGCCCTCCTCCTTCCTCATCACTTGGCCTGTATCAGGAACAGTGTGGTGAGTAGGACTCGAGAGGTGATAGTACCCCTGTACTCAGCACTGGTGAGGCCACACCTTGAGTACTGTGTCCAGTTTTGGGCCCCTTACCACAAAAAAAGACATTGCAGTGCTGGAGTGGGTTCAGAAAAGGGCAACAAAGCTGGTGAGAGGTCTGGAGAATAAGTCTTATGAGGAGAAGCTGAGGAAGCTGGGGGTGTTCAGCCTGGAGAAGAGGAGGCTGAGGGGAGACCTTCTCGCTCTCTACAACTACCTGAAAGGAGGGTGTAGAGATGCAGGGGTTGCTCTCTTCTCCCAAGTCACAGGTGATAGGACAAGAGGAAATGGCCTCAAGTTGCGCCAGGGGAGGTTCAGGTTGGATATTAGGAAAAATGGTTATTAAGCATTGGCATGGCCTGCCCAAGGAAGTAGTTGAGGTGCCATCCATGGAGGTATTTAAAAGACAGGTTGATGTGGTGTGTGGGGACATGGTTTAGTGATGTTTTTTTGTCAGAGTTACGTTGATGGTTGGACTAGACAATCTTAAAGGTCCCTTCCAACCTAGACAATCCTATGATTCACAATCAGTTCTGCCAACCTACATGTCAGGTTCACTGAAAGCCTTATCCTGGATAGTCAACTTGCCTTTTCCTTCTCTGCTTTTCTCCCCAGTCTACGTGTCTATGTGCTCTTGAGTCAATGCTCCTTTATGCTAATCATTGGAGCTGGGTTCTTTCTAGCTATCTTTAATTACTACCTAGCTTATATATAACCCCCTCAATACTGTAATCATGGAGATGGTAAAGATTATACTAATGCTGATTAGGGTGTAGCGTGGCTTGCAGAACATTCATCATAACTGGTGAGAGGGGAGAAGAAGAAAAGCTTGATTCTTAGGGACTAGGCTGAAGCTGTCCTGAGAGCATTTAGATTTTACTTCTTTTACTTTTTTTTTTTTTTTTTAAAACTGAATATACTTGATACAGAGAATACTGGAACTCAGCAAGGAAAATATTTTAATATAATCATGCTTCCCTGAAGATTCATTTAAATTAGATACCTGTTCTTGGCTTTCACCTATGCAATACATGGGGGAAGCTAAGACAGTCAGCTGTTCACATCCCTAGACAGCCACTCTCATCCACACAGCACCTGGAGCACTTCTTGTCGCTTTCTTAATATGCAAAGGGCAGAAACCTCCCCAAACCCTGTGACAGAAAATTATAGGCAAAGGGGAAATTATCCTAAATATCAGTCAGTGAATATGCTGATTTTTTTTTTCCTCTCCCACCTCTGAAGGCTCAGGTGGATAAGTAGAATGCAGCTAAGAGATATCTTCAGACAAACAGCTGGGTAATTATTTTTTCTCTAGAGTTACCACATTTTACGCGTATTATCATGAGGCAGAATGAATGGTACCTGGGAAACCGTAAATCTGAACTACCATGTACCATGCAAGGTGAGAAAAATGCTAAGAATAGTGGAAAAAAACCTGTTGAGTAACAGGAAGCAGACCTACAAGGTATTACAAACTTTATGGTAAAAGCCAGAGAGACAGAAGGATGTTATACTGCTGGATAGGTGTGTGTATATATCTTCGATCCAGCACTTGAGGATCCAATGAAGGGCTGGATATGTAGTACAAAGGCTGGCAGGGACTTGTTAATCACAGAATCATAGGGGTTGGAAGGGACCTCTAGAGATCATCTAGTCCAAGCCCTCTGCCAAAGCAGGTCCACCTACAGTGTGGACCACCTAATTAATGCCATGATAGAAGTTCCAAAACTGTGTCTGTAAGAACTAGGTCTGGAATGGAACACCCTTCAGTAGCACAGTAGTATCTGTCGTACACGTAGGGAAGGATCCATGCGATTTACCAAGTGGAATCGGGGTTAGCTTTATCAGCTACAGCTCCCAAGGGAGCAGCATTGACAAGAGAAGTGTTGTTCTCCTCTAGGCTTCTAGAACAACTATTCTTTAGATGGTGATTGCTACTGACTGGATTCTCTCCAGGAATCTGCTGGCATTGCCGCATAGCAAACACTGAGGTTCTGGCTCACGGTAGCTTCTTTGGTGCCGAAGCCTGGTAGGTCTGCCTGGGTCCAGCTGGGTATAAAGTCAGGGCAGAATGTTCCAGGGTTTAGAAACACAACTTTTGCAGACAGTTTACTTATAACAAATGAACACCCAGAGGCTCAAACAATGTTCAAGAATACTCTGAATTCTCTCATTAGAACTTGCTAGAGCGTTGTCAATAAAAGGGGGTGGGGGGAAAGCCTCTCACCTGGCCCAGCTGGAAAGAATATTTGTTATTGAAGTCTTATGGCACTGGAGTAAAGGGACACAGCTAAGCTGGAAGCTAGGAAAGTGATGAGGCTCAATGACCACCTCCCAGTCACCTCAAGTGCTCAAATTGTTCCTAAGCCTGATTCTCACAGGTTGATTTGTGTTCCCATGACTACATGCAGAAAAGGTGAAAGTAAAAATAGTTACGTCACCCTGAAGAAAAAGCTATTATTGATCATTCTGAAGAGCCAATAGCAATTTCTACAATAATGAACAATTCTCAGCATCGAAGGTATACTCATCTGGTCTTCCTGCCAATATGAGGTGAGGCTTTTTCCTCTTATGTAATTAGATTCTGTGATTCTTGACAGAGAAAAGACCCTAAGGATATTTTCAGAGACAGATGTACCATCCAGAAAATGAGGGCCCTTGGATAAATCAAAACAGCTGATAAATTCATGTCAGCCTTTTACTTTGCTGGGTATTCAACAGAATCCTTGCAGTTGTTAGTTACAAGCTAGTATAATAACTGATGTTTTATGTCAGGGGCAAACTTTTGGACCAAATCCTTGTTCCTGATAAAGCTACTTTGTGCTGCTCAAAAGGAATAAAGCAGCCTTTAAGATGCTCTTACCGGTTATATTCAGACTCAGCTGTCACAGGGAAATCTCCATATGGTAGAGAACTGGTCTTGCTGAATCTGCACTCTTCCCATCACGGCTCTGATTTTGGAGCCATACTGAGAGACAGACGTACAGCTGAGGCATTGCTGTGCTCTGACAATTCCCTGCTGTGGAGCTGTATCTTGTCTCTTTTTCCAGGTGCAGCTTAGAATTCACGTGAGCCACTTTACAGGCCTCTTTGGAAATCCACCGACATGCACTCAAAATTGTCATTTGACTCCAAAGTCAATTTGGCACCGGGACAATGGCAGTCTTGATGCTAGGGGAGCCTGGGGACCTCAATATATTTTTAATAGTCTCAACAAGAGAGTAAGAAAGCGCTGAGATTACTGAGATGCAGTTGTGACATGCCATAGTAATATTTCATGTCAATTGGGAAGCAAATCTATAAGCTGACTTGGGAATTACAATTAGTTTGAAAGAAAGGAAAAATGTCACATAGGATACTCATAAAGGCATATATAACTAACCTTTGGAAGACTTGAGGAATGTTTCACCTCAAATGCTTGTCATTTAGAAAGCCATCACTTTCTAGGAATTTCAAGTAGATAATCACCACCAGGCAGGGAAAGTTCTTTTTTTCCTTAAGCAAGTGGGCTATCACATTAGACATTATGGCTTAGTAGCAGTCGAAATAAACCCCAGGGAATCTGTCTCTCATGTATAGGATGCAATAAATGAATGTGTATTCTCATGGTGCAGGTCCTCTTGGGCTGTGCTTCAGCAATAAAAAGGAATATAAATTTAATAAACTTATTATTCGGTTAATAAGCATCTTCAATCCAAAGCATAGGATGAGGAAGCTGCAAGTCAAGAAGCTGCCTCAGTGCCAGAAATGCAGAAACTGGGTCCTGCTAAGTCTTGCTCAGATCCACACCAGGTATCGATCAGGAGTGAAACATAACCACCTTCCGCAGAAACGATGGAGAAGGCACGCACAACGCACACAAATCACAACACTTAGAGCTCACATTATGTACAGAAGCAGTGCCAAACCGCACCTGAAACGGCAGGACTAATAAGGATCTACTGTATCATTACCAATTAGAAAAGTTTAGCTGAATGACTGCTAATAGCGACGAGACAATTCGAAGAAGAAGCAATGGTTGCTGCCTTCTCTCCCTTTCTCCCCCTGCTCTCTCAGGTTTACTTCCAGCATTAAAAATAACCTGTTGATTCTGCTTTTGGGAAGACGGGGCTGGAAATGATCCTGGTCTACAACTACACCGTGGCTGGTTTGTTTAGATGGTCTGGCAGAACACCTTTCCACCATCACCCCTACTCATCGAGGGTCACGAAACACTCTTCAGTATCAGGTAATAAACTGAAGAGCTGCAGGAAAATAGCAAACGTCTCAAGCACAGTAATACAGAGGACTAGCACCAGCACCACTGCAACAAGATATTTGCCAAATCTCCCAGAAGATTCAGACAAAGCAGCAGGGGTAAAAAAGGCAAACCAGTCCTTTGCCAGGCTTACCTGAGGGAAAAGGTTTTGCTGTGACCCAAATGTGGCAATCAATTCAGCTGTATGCCTGTGAGCAAGAGGCACCACAAACCACCTGATGATTTAATGTCACCAGTGTCCTTTCTACATCCTGTTTCTGACTAATTTCCAGTGCTTCAGAGGCAGTTGAAAAAAACCCCACATCCAAATGCAGATGTGGCAAAGGACCAGACAAAACCCTGAAGCTTGGGAATGGTTCAAGTACAAAGTCAAAGGCCAAGAGCTTGATCCCCTTTGAGTCCCCCTTGGACACACCAAAATATCGTGCCCTGATTTAAAATCTTTTAGGTGCTTGTGCCCAGAATACTGTTTGTTTGCTCCAGGAATGGTTAGAAAGTTGCACTCTAAGTGTACTCTACCATACATCCTTGTGCTCATATCATTGTTTAATTTAACTAGTTCTTCTTCCCTGATATTTACTGTTTGAAGGTTTTTACAGTTTTGGCTTCATTTGGCTAGTTAAGGAAGCCAAGTTTGCTTGCTTATAGCTCCAGTTCAAGAACACAGCTCCTCTGCTCCCCTACCACCTCAGTGTTCCTCTTCGGCACCTGTGGTGACCTGAGTCAATCTTTTCTGATTGTAAGTCACCAGAACTGGAAGTAATTTTCCAAACAAGGGTCCTTAGCTGTGCTGTGTAAAGCCATGTTAATACTTCCCTCTCTCTACTAAAAATACCCTGCTTCGTGCATCATAGACTCACATAAGCCTTTTCCACATCTATTCCCGCGGGCAGCTCACAGTCCTTTTCTCATGGAGGAATTCACTCACTCAGTAAGGTCAGATGAGTAGTAAGGCCATCAGCATCACCACCTTTCTCCTTTCACTATCCAGTGTTTTAGGCACAGGGTACTACTTCTAACCTTGAACGAATCCTTGCTTTGACACTTGCTATTTCCTTTGCCGGCTTCTTTCAATATCTCCGAGTAAAAGTCACCTTTGCGTTCCTCCATCTTGTCAACCTCAGGAATGTCCTCCATTTCTCTAAGTTCCACCAGCCCAAACCTTACACAAAGCTCTGCATCTGTGCTTTTCGCAGTTTAACACCAGCTGGATTACCCTGTGATCACTCAGTTCAAGATACCAATCTTTGATACTTTCATACTACGGCCTTCTACAAGGTCCTTGCTGCTTATTAATATGAGGCCTAAAATAGCCTCCTCTCTCATGGACTGTTTGCTTGAGAAATCGAGTTTCTATGACACTTGAGAACATTTAAGCCTTACCATTTCCCAGTGGTATCTTCCAGTCTGTGTCTGAGAAATTACAGTTTCCCATAATGACAGGATATTCGCTCTCCTGTATCTTCCCCATAGTTTTTGAAGGTAACTATTCCTGTCCAAGTTTGTAACGGATTACCGCCCTTCTCTCGGTGGATTTTTTTATTAATCTTCCGCTCTCATGTAATTTTCCAATATAATGCCCTATTATTTTATTTTTTCAAACCATTTTATGAAAATACAGAGTCACTCTGGTGGCCTTTACCATTATTGCTGTTGTTCTGAGTTCTGTTCCCTCCAAAGACCATGTTGCAAGCACTGCGGCGGAGCGGAGGTGTGCAGCTCGATGCAGCAGCACCGAGACGCGGCGTGTCAGGCCCCAGCGAAAGCATTGCTCGGAACAGGAAATTCCAAACCAGTTCAAGACAAGACATTGGGGACACATCTCGCTGTAAGGATTGCATTAGAAATCTTTAAAAGCTTGTAGTCATGATATGGAAAAAGAAAAAAAAACAAAAAACAAAACCCAAACAAAGCCCAACCACCAAAGCACTCGAAACAGTAGGTATTGCGTTCGATCAACAGTTTATCCCTTTGGCTACAGACATTTTTAAATGTGGAGAAGCTTCTGACGTGTTTCGGATGGTATAAGAACTTGTTTTCTCTTTTTGGGGAAGAATACATTAGTATAGCTGCTAGAGCTACAGGCACTGGAATCCTATTATGTTTTATTGTTGGTTTTGGAGCGGGGGGGGTTTAGGGCAAAACAAGAGGACACATTTACAACAGCAAAAAGAGTGGCAAAGAAGGAAATTGCAGGTTTGTCTCTGGTGGAAACTTATTTGCAGCCCTGCTGCTGGAGAAACCCAGGCTGGGTGCAGGGTCCTGTCGGCCGTCGCAGAGCTAAGCAATCTTGAACAAGTGATGGGGACGTTTCAGACATCGGTCTTAGGTTGTCTTTATGATCGCGGGTTCAGGGCATCATTTCAAAAGGTGCCAGTTGTCTTGACAGCTAAGCCAGCCTTTTAGTGGGGACAGCAGCAAAAGGGAGGGGAGGGAGGAGAGGGAGAAAGGAAAGCAGAGAAGCGGGATAAGGGAAAAAAACAGCACACAAGGAGGGAATTAGCAATGCGAGCCAGGCTTTGTATTTTGGGGGCTGGTGAGGACACAGCCGGAGCCAGAGATGTTTGGTTTTGCAGGTTGGCGTGGGCGTTACAGAGATCCGGGGGATGAGGAGCGAAGAGGGTCAGGATGGATTTCGGGACGCGGGGAGATGCTGTAAGCGGCAACTATGACGCAAAGCTTGTCCGTTCAGGATCACGCATCCAACTGTTCCTCCCTAGTGATCCCTCGACAAACAACGTCCAAAAAGGATGGTGACCTCATCCCACTGAAATTAGCCAAACACCACACATTTCTCCGCGTTCAGCTCCGCGCATTCCTCACCAGCTCCGGCTCTCCCGGCTCCCCGACCGACCAGCCCCCACGGCTGCACCCGGAGCTCGGAAGACCCCTGTGCGGCAATTCCTCCCACCGACCCCGGCCCGCCCTGCCGCCGGCTCAGGCGCCCCCCCTCCGGAGCTGGCTGAGCTCCCCCGGCTCCGGCTGAGACCCCCCCTCCAGAGCTGGCTGAGCTCCCCCGGCTCCGGCTGAGACCCCCCCTCCAGAGCTGGCTGAGGCCCCCCGGCTCCGGCTGAGACACTCCCTCCGGAGCTGTATGAGCCCCCCCGGCTCCGGCTGAGACCCCCCCTTCAGAGCTGGCTGAG
>VZTM01021196.1:291-12414 GCA_013400555.1 Jacana jacana
GCTCTAACCTCACTACTGCATTTTCTGAACCTGAACTTTCCCTGACTCTGTTTGCTTTCCATGTTTTGCTTCTTTACATGTGCTTAGGGCACTTCACTTTCTGGAATGCTGCAGATTCCTATACTACTGCAAGACTCCAGCACCTAATGTACCAGATTCATCGCCCTTGGCATTTTCAGATAACAGTTACAGTGCTTTGGCAAGAATAATATATCTATGCAAGAAAAAGGATGGAACAAGTGTCCTAAAACAATTAACTTCATTCAGAAAGAGAGCAAACCCAGCTATTATAATGTCCTGTTGGACTTCTACAGTACAGCAACTCCAGTCTTTTCTAATTTTTTTATACTCTTTGATATTGTTAGTGAGGAAAATAAGTTCTCATGCATTTTTCAATGTGGAATCTGTGCTTGTAATTCCTTTTGCTTCCATGTAGTAGTATTGTCAGCAGGTAAACAGACTGAGGAGGAACAGCCTTAACCAAGTCTTGGTTCTATTCTTCTTAGCCTATTACTCTACTGATGGAGTCATCAGATGCAATGAATCTTGCTTGCCTAACAGCTGGATACTATAGACTGCTGGTTGACTCAAGGCGCTCAATATTTAACATGGCCAACAAGAAAAATACAGGGAGCCGAGAAACAGGTATTAATTGCACCGTATGTTAATGATGGGCCAGTGTGTAAAGCAGAAGCCAGCTTAAGCCAGTGCACTTCCAGATAAATACAAGGCTATGCCAAATGAGATCTGCTTGCTGGCTCAAACCTAGCACCACAGTACATCAGTTCAGCTTTATAATGTTCTAATCGTCAGCCTATTATAGCATCTTAATGGTAAAATAAAAAAGGCGATTAATGTCTCTCATACTGTAATGAAACAGATGTGTGCTCCCTGTGAGTGTTATTATCTTATATGCATATATCTTTTGTAAGAATACATATGGTGTTGGAGAAACCAGCTGGGGATTTGGGTTTGTGTTACTATTCCTCGAATAGCATTTGTACCTAGCTGAGATTTAGCTTTGTATTAAAAAAACAAAAGTACCAGTTAAATTTTAGGTGATTGATTCAAAAGGTATTTAACTTGGAGCAGAGGTGAGTTTGAAAGTGCTTTTCTGAAGTGTTTGATGGCCTAGCTGTCCTATTCAGAGTGTTTATTGCTCAGCATTAACAAGTTATTGTTTAAAAATTATATGACTTTGCTCTTTGATTTCACAGCGTTGATTTTATTTAACCATCCTATAGGAACTGAAAATAGAGGGAAGCATAATCTCCTTGCTTCGGAGTGGAATTGTATACCAAAAACTACCGCATTCGTGGCTGAAGGAGATCAAGAGACTCAAATGTCCTTTGCTGATCCAAAACAGAAGACTGTAGATGTTTCTGAAAGTCTGTTATGTCAAAAAGAACACAGACATCTGTACATAGAAAATACTTATAATTCATGTGGATTTGATCAGCATCTGGCCAAACAAAGTGACCCCACTGAAGCAGAAGAAACCAGAAATTTTAATCAGCCTTCACTGCTGTCACTCTCAGGTTTGGAATCTAGCAAGAAAGCACAGGATTCCCCCAGGGGAGCAAAAGTTTCCTTTATATTTGGAGATCACAACTTGGATGGTATCAGTCCTCAGACTCTTGGCTATGAAAGGCTTTTGGATGAAAGTCCAGAAGTACTAGAAAAACAAAGAGCCATTTATATTAGTAATGCCAACGACATTAAAGGCCTGGAGTTGTCACCGGATGCTGAAAGCATTCAGTTTGCTACAAATTCTGTTTACGCAACTATAAATGATGGTAAAATATTTGGAGCTGCGGAAGGGATAGAAGAGCCTTTGCTGCATGATATTTGTTACGCAGAAAACACAGATGATGCCGAAGATGAAGATGAAGTAAGCTGTGAAGAAGACATTATGGTAGGAGAAATCAATAGGCCTGCTCTTCTCAGCCTTTCTGGTTCTAGCGATGACATTATTGATTTGACTTCACTTCCACCTCCAGAAGGTGATGATAATGAAGATGATTTCCTATTGCATACCTTAAACATGGCCATTGCTGCTCCTCCACCTGGCTTCAGGGACAGTTCAGATGAGGAAGACTCTCAGAATCAAGCAACGCAGCCTAGAGACAACAAGGAACAAGCCAGTAATCTAGGCAATGATGACATTCCAGTGTCGCTTATCGATGCTGTCCCTACTAATACAGAGGGGAAGTGTGAGAAGGGGCTAGATGATGCTGTAGTCTCTACACTTCAAGCACTAGAAGCTTTGGCTGCTTCAGAGGAACAGCAGACGAATGACAATTCAGGTTCTTTCACCATAGTTACATTTATTCATTGAAAATCATTCCATCTCATCCATTTAGCTTTGGAAGTACTCCATTTCATGAGGGTTGGTGGTTTTTTTGGTTTTCCTTTTTTTTTTTTTTTTTTGGCCATCGTTTTGCATACATCATATTCCATATTATTTAATGGAACAACCATTATGTTACTAAACTACCTGTCCTGGGAACTGTGCAATAAAGTCAGAGTATTCTTACAAAGCATATTTTTGTCTCTAACACAACCCCTTTGCTTGTCACTTATCCAGGTGCTTCAGCTGCTGTCATTTAATTGACTCTTATTTTTTGTGGCTTGCAGGTGTAGCTATCCTGCGAGCATATAGCCCTGAGTCATCTTCAGATTCTGGCAATGAAACAAATTCCTCTGAAATGACTGAAAGCTCTGAGCTAGCCGCGGCACAGAAACAATCAGAAAACACTGCACGTATGTTTTTGACCACAAGTGAAGGCTACCAACCCCTTGTGGAAGAGCAGACTGAATTTCCCATTGCCAAGAATCAGGCTGGAGGGACAGGCATGAAGCCCTCTCAGCCTTTGGCTGGTCGTCAGGCTGCAGAGCTACAGTCTAAAGTTGTGCCTTCAAAGCAGATTCTTCATTCAGATAACATGGAAATGGAGCCAGAGACCATGGAAACAAAATCTGTTACTGATTATTTTAGTAAATTGCACATGGGATCCTTGGTATATTCTTGCACTAGTAAAAGGAAAAGTAAGATGACAGACAGCGAAGTAAAAGCACCCTCTGATGGCAACGCTACTGTGAAAAAGCAACAGGGAACTAAGAAAGCAGAGACTGATGAAGATCTAAAAGCTAAATTTGGAACTCTTTCAGCAAGAGACAGTCAACGCCTAAGCACTTTTAGTGTGGAGAGAACTGCCTTTCGCCAAAGATGGTACACTGCCGATGATGGGGCAGCAGATAAGCCAAGCCCTGAAACAGGGAACGGGAAGACTTTTCCAAGAGGTCCTGTCATTGGTAAAACAGAATCTGACTGTAAGGATGAAGGGGATCCTGAGGTGGATCGGGATGATACCTCGGGGCTTAGCCAAGGTGAAAACTTTTTGTCAGATATGACTCCTGTGTCTTCAGCCAAAGACCTAAATGATGCAGAAGATACCGATTTATCTGCAGATGACCATCCTTCAAAGCTTCCAGAAGCTGAGCAGAGTGTGGCTAGACTTTGTGAGTATCACTTGGCTAAGCGCATGTCATCTCTGCAAAGTGAAGGCCATTTCTCGCTGCAAAGCTCTCAGTGCTCTTCAGTGGATGCAGGATGCAGCACAGGCAGTAGCACGTGTGCTACCCCTGTTGAATCTCCTCTTTGTACCGCTGATGTTAAGCACATTATCTCTGATCCATCAATGAAAGGCATTGCCTATATTCCAGCAGACGAAAGAGCTGCCATTCTTCCAAACCATGGAACGACATACAAGGACCTGCACCAGCAGCCTGAAGCTGTGTGTCACAGGATGACGGTGCCTGTCGTGCATTCAGCAATTAATGCTGAGCCACTGTTCGGCACTTTGAGAGAAGGATGTCATCGGATCCCCAAGATAAAAGAAACTACAGGTACAGCAGTAATAAAGTGTTTCTTATGTTTGGGGTTTTTTTTTAAGCTGTGTGTAAAGGTTGAGGACTAGCTGTGATATTTACATTATCCTTACCTGAAACTACATCATCAAGCTGTAGCAGGTAGTGGGATTAGGCCTTTGGTGTATCTGTTCATTTTAGTTGTATATGTTGAGATTTTCATGTGAGCTGCTTACAAAGGTCAAGTTTTTTAAAAACCTCTCATTACAGTTGAAAATATCTGGGGGGATGCTGATGGAGAGGAGTCTCTTCCACTTTTTGGAAGTCTCTCCAAAGGCCATAGTCACTTGAGTTCCAGGACACTTGTTAGATTATAAGATTAATTGAAATGGTGTATTAATCTAGGAGAGAAAAAACTGTGATTCGTTTATTGTTTACCTTAAATGCTATTTTAGCAAATTATCAAAACCATGCCGGTATGAATAAAAAGCTCTAGATGTAAGGATGAGAAAATGTCACTATCTTATTAAGCATGTATTTACTTCACCATCTGACAGTAGGTGTTTCCTTAAGGAATAATTTATGTACAAAACCATTTTTAAAGTTTCAATTTCACGAGATTTTATGAACTTACTGTTATAAAAAAATATATCTCAGTTCTTGAGAGATAGCATTGGAAATTCTTTCAGTTGGGTTTTAAATATTCCCCTCTTCCTGGGTTGCAACCCACATGTATCAGTAGTGTGTGAATGCATGAAAATCCCTAAGAGGAACGGGCTAGGATCTAGAATGAGAAATTTTATTTCTCTGCCAAAAAAAAAATCCACATAACCAAACCAAAATTACCATGTATGCATCTTTCCATACCCTCTCAGGTATAGTTAAGCCATATTGGGTGAGATTTAGGATGGTTTATAGATTATTTTATTTTCCTTTTTTTTTTACAGTAGTCTTCTGTAGTGGAAAGAACAACTAACAACTCCTAAGTTTTAATTTGTTAATAGATTTTAAGGGGTATTTTAGTGCAATACAGAAGGCCTGAAAAACTAGAAATGAATTTTTTGTGAAATATTTTGAGGAATGGAGACCACTGGGAAATACCAGGAGTCCTTTTGTCCTGACTGTTAAAGATATTTAAAAGTTCAGTCTCTGAATATTATCAGGGTGATGCTTAATTATTCTGTCTGCTCTTCTACTACCCCTAGTGTAGCTTTCACAGAGCCTGAAAAGGGAAGACAAGGAGGCATGCCTACAGCTTTTCCTAGACAGCCTCTAGCTGACTCCATCATGCTATCATCCATGCTATCAGAATCAAAGGTGCCAAGTCAAAATCAAGACTCTTGTGACATTCCCAAAGTAAATCAGGCTTGTGGGGCAACAGTTAGTTTACGGCCATATGACATGATCGGAGGAAGCCTCAGGATGCCGCACAACAGGAAAGTGCTGAGACGCAGCAGCAGCATCATTGGAGGGTCTGCAGGCATTGAGATGCTGTTTGAAAAGAAGGCAGCCGCAGCCAGCTTGAAATGCCTGGACATCACCCGAAGAGACGAACCCAAATCGGAGAGAAGGGTGGAACTTCCCCTGGGAAAAAAGCTGTCAAAAAGTTATTCCCAGAGTTGTGTGTACGTCAGCACTGATAGGAAGGACAGCAAGAGGTGTTCGGGAACAGGCTCCAGTCAGAAGGACTCCAAGCAGTGTAGAACGTTGCCCTTGAGGAAGCTGGACACCAGCGCCTGGAGGTGTCGTGGCCCCTTTAGCTATTGTTTCCTAAGCAGAGGAAACGATGACAATGATGATGAAGATGATAGAGAGAGCCATCAACTTTCATGTCTCTTTGAACCTCAGATCCCATGTGAGCTCGCAGAACAAGTCAGTGAGTCGTTTTCCAGTGAAAATGAGCAGAAAGTCTTGGAGTCCCCAAAAGCTGCTGAGCCCCCACAGGATGAGGCAGTCAACACGCACGAGAAGAGCAGTGCTGACATCCAAGGTGGCCAAATTGATGTGAATCTCAATGATGTGGCCTTCGATGCACGAATCACGCGCATAAACATGATGAAAGAGAAGACGTATGCAATGCCTGATGGATTTATTGCAGCACAAAAGGATGCCAATGAGCTACTCTCACTGGTCCGAGCAAGTATGGGCAAGAGAGAAGATTTACATCCAGAAACATATGACCTTAAACTTTCTAAGTACAAACAACTGTTATCTATGGAATCGAGACAGTTGGGAAGTGCCTGCAGGAAAATGGCCATGGCTGATAAAAGCCCTGAGGAAATGCTTTTAGCTATGACTTCCAGCTTTCAAGTACTCTGTTGCTTAACAGAAGCCTGCATGCGTTTAGTTAAAGTCATGAACTCTGAAACACAGCAGCAGGAAATTATAGCTAAGATAGACGAGGTTGTAATAAACTACATTTGTCTTCTGAAGGCTGCAGAAGCAGTATCAGGCAAGACCTCCAGTGATCCTAGCGTTAAACTCTTGGCTCGACATTCGACTACCATGGCCGCTATTGTAAGCACACTAACACGTTCTCTTAAAATGCTTTTAAACAAATAAAATACGAAAGTCACTTCATAATCTACCTTTGCAAAGCCATACATAAAAAAACTTTTATTTACTGTATGTGTATGAACTAATGTAACAAACTCAGCTTTCTCTGTATATTTTGTTATTTTATATAAAATAGGTATGAGATTAAAAAAAAAAAAAAGTTAAAGTACTGAACACTGACAAAAGTAATGACCAGATCTGTCCTTCCGTTTGTACAAAAACAAAAGCCAAAAAACCTCTCTCCCCAAGACCAGAAAAATGAACATAAAAAATCCCTTATAGGAGCAAATTGATGTTTGGCTATTTTTCATATAGTCAAATCTCTGGTTGTATGAAGTGAACTTTTAGAGCCTGTTATGTCAATGAAGTTGTTTTTTGTTTCATCCAAGTTCTCACTTGGAGAATGCTCCATGTTTAGAAACAAGAAATTAAATCATAATGTATATAACACAATATTTAATGTTTTAAAATTATAATTTTTAAGCATTGAAAATAGCAAAAAGACATTTAAAATCCAAGAGACTATTATAACTTACTAGAGAATATATATATAATAAATGACTCTTTTGTTCATATGGCCTGAATTACCTGATTCTTCTTTTCTAGGAAATTCTGTATTAAAAAGAAAAAAAAAAGTATTGAAAATACCAACTTCAGAGAATATTTGATGTATTGAACGTTAGTGTTGGCATTTCAGATAGCGAAGGTCACTGCAGAAGACTGAGGACACAGAAACCAGAGGGATAGTGGTGGTCTCTCTGACATGAAAGTTCCATGTCATCCTGATCAGACCAGAATGTACAGGGCAGGTCTACGCGTTCCTTTCCCTGGTAAATGAGAGGGGGGGACTGTCAGGAAATTCCTATGCTGTTTACTGTTTCATCATATATCTATGGTGCATCTGAACAACATGAACTGCATCTATTTTGTTAAATATTTTATACTTCATATTTTATGATTCTGAATGTTTAACTGTAAATAAGTTAGAAATAAAATGAAGTTTTCCGAATACAATAAATATCTCTGAAATATTTCCAGCTAGAGACAGTTCTTCTCTGAGCGATGACAATACTCTCCCATTTGAAAATTTCTGGAAAACATTCTGTTAGTCTTGTCTTTGAGAGACAGCCAAAGCAAAAGCTCTCAGTTTCTTCTGGCAAATAGGTTTTCACAAGAGCATCTGTTAAACTTTCCGGTCACCAAGAAGCAGGAGTCCGTGTGGAAAGTTCAGAGTACTAATCTCCAAACTGACGTACGTAATTTTCATCTATTTCTTATAGTGTCACATGCAAAGAGTTTAACCACTCTCTTTGAAAACTTACCCGTTGAAAGCTTTCCATTGAAGCTCGTGTGCTGGACTAGAAAGACCCAACCAACCAAATTAAGCTTTTGCCAAGTAAATATTTTCTTGCATAGAGCGATGTACCTCACTGTGAAACCCAGACATGCTTTTTCCTCCAACTGCACAGAAGCATCTTCAGAAGCGTGGTATCAGATGCTTAATCTGTAGTCCATAGGAGAAAAATCTGGTTTCCAAGATAAATAGCACGGGCACCCACTCCTGAGGGCATCTCAGCCTGTCCCATGTGGTGCTCCCACTCAGAGCTTTCATTCTGGCAGCCCTGGGAGTGGGGCCGTGCATGCTGCTCTTTTGCTGCAAGTAGCAGTGTACTTCTTTCTGTGGTTTTGGGGTATTTCACACTGGGGAAAAAAGCATGCTGAATAATTGTATTGGTACATATTCCTTCACTGCTTTGTGAGTTTATGTAAAAATGTCATCAATGGTTTGGAAATACTACGTTTCAAGAATAGATTTAGGATTGTCACAACTAGGCATCTACATAGATTGTAGGGATGTGGTGCTTTCAGGGTTGCTAGTCCAGTCCTTTTTATTCCTCTCCATTTCATAAATTGATCATTTATGTCAAAGGTAAGTAGATTTTTGTTGTCCTTACTGATTAAGAACTTTTCTGATTGTAAACCTGCTCATTTGTTCCCTAGAGTCAACTATAGTCTTTTTCTGTGGCAATATTTTTCAGGTTTAACTAGTGGTGTTTCATCGTATCACTATGCACCATTAAGAAGAGTCAGGCTCCATCTTCTCTGGTATCCTTTCATCAGGTTGCTGTGGGCTGCAATAAAGTCTCCCCTGAGCCTTCTCTTCTTCAGGCTGAGTAAAACGAGTTCCTTCAGCCTTTTCTTGTATATTGTGAGCCCTAGCCCCTGACCAGCATAGTGACCCTCTGCTGGACTCAGTGGTGTTACTTCATAAATCACCACCGTGTTCCTGTCTCAATTTTGATAAATAAGATCATCTAGCCAAGCTGTTTAAATTGCCTCTTAGAAGACAGCTTCTCTTTACCCCAGGATTTTCAGATATACCCATGCCATGCAATGTGAAGATCTTTTTTGTAATCTTTCCACACAGAATTGTAGACAGGCTTTTAAATGCTGCCTTATGAAGACTTTGTGCAATGGCAAAGCTGCTGAAAATAATTTGTCCGTGGTCTCCTAGTATTGTGTACTTACAGGCATGTTAGGTTGGTGTCTCACAATCATTCTTTGTCAGTAAGTATTTTCATCTTCCCTCTAGGCTACAGGGACACCTTACTGTGCCCTTTCAGTACTTTAAGGGGACTTATAGAAAGACAGGGACAAACTTTTTAGCAGGGCCTGTTTTGATAGCATAAGGAGTAAAGGGTTTAAACTAAAAGAGGGAAGACTTAGGCTTTCTTTCTAAGGAAGAAATTTTTAACAATGAAGGTGGTGGAACACTGGCACAGGTTGCCCAGAGAGGTGGTAGATGGAAACATTCAAAGTCAGGTTGGTCAGGGGTCTGAGCAACCTGATAGAGTCAAAGATGTCCCTGCATGTCACGTGGACATTGGACTAGATGAACTTTAAACATCCCTTCCAACCCAAACTATTCTGTGTTTCTGTGATTCTATGATTCTGCTTGTCCTGACAAGCGAAGGAGATCCCTGGATTATAATAGAGGTAACTGTTAGTAATTCTGAAACACATGAGCTTGCACATCAGTTGCTACTGAATTATAACTTATTTCTGTTTATCTTCAGCATTAAGGTCTCCTTGTCAGGAAGACAATGATGGTGGCATCCTGATTGATTCCTGCATTAATTGTATGTCTCACCTTCATGACATCAGGAAATTTCATCAGTATTTACCTGCGTTTTGCACTAAGTCAGTAAAGTCACTCTAAGTAAGATACTGTCATCTGGAACATACTATACTTTTATAAATTTTTATATGTTTATGTTTGGTGATTTTTTAACTTCACAAAATGGCAGCCATCTTCATGTAAGTCCCGGAATTCAGGCTATTTTCTAAAATAAAATTTGGCAAAGTTTGCCATTTTGAAATCAAGAAACAAAGCTGCATACCCTTGTGTATTTGCCTTCTGTTTAATTGAAACTCAATCAACTCATGATCACCAGAAGAGCCAGAATACTCCGTGATGTCCTCACTGCCCACCAGAGGTGTGAAATGCTCCCTCTTACACTAGCACATTCAAAGCTGAGAAATGGGCTCCTGAGTAACTTTGTCACTTACATATCACTTACATATGTAAGAGAGACCTTATGACTGCACTGAAATCCAGTTAAAGTTAGCAGTATTTTATCAGGGATTAATTTGGCTTGATAGGGCATAACTGTAGCATTGTAGCAGCATGTGTTGAAAGCTAGATCCTTGTTGCACTGAGCACTAAACAGCTATAAAGTGAAAACTTGGTTTGTATCACAAGTAGCTGATTGTTCAGCATGTGGCAGTAACATTAACCAGCCTTTATAATTGGCCATTCCAAGTTCAGGAGCAGCTGCACTGCACGAAAAGGAAATGATGGCAAGCAAAGTCATCACAAGCTACTTGAGAAAAGCCCTTTGTGTAACCAGAGCTAGATTTGGCCAAAGTGATGGAGAACATGAGGTACTCATCATTTAAGAAAAAAATCCCAAAACAAAACAAAAATCCTCACAGAAAACAAAGCTTTAATTAAATTTTCCTGTAGGTGTACTTAAGGGGAAATATGAAATTTTATGTCAGTGCTAATGGATGTGGGAGATGCTGATGAGAGAAAATCCATGAAACTCTATAACAACATTCTCTCTGGAGACTTTGTAGCAATGGATTTCTGGTGTGAGCGAATTTAGGCTCAGAAAATCTTGGAGCAAATTTCTGACTTTGTGAGAAAAAGACTAAGGCAAACTAACCTAGCAGTCTGTTCTACTGTAGGAAATGTAAACTTTTCAGTATTGATTTTCAAGTGCACTTCTATTCTGAAAAGAGGACTGTGGTATTAATGGCTCATTTTTATGCAATAGGCCCTATTTAGTTGCATTTTAAAGTTCATTTTGTCATTCTGAAAAATTAAGCCTGCAAAGTGGTCTGGTCCGTTGTTGTAATTTCCTTACCCTTATTGAAGTGAATTTAACATCCATCGCAGCCACTAAGGTGATAGAGATGTTTCCCTCCACCAGGCATGAGTTATGGGAATTTGAATTTGGTGTTTCATATTTTCATGGATTCTCCTTCTCAAAAAAATAAAAAAAAAGGTTCTCTGTTAGAAAAAGGAGAGAAATTCGTATCCCTGTGGTTCCTCCTTTGACCTTACTCTTCAAAGACAGACCATCTCTTAAGATGCAGCCACCATTTTTGCTGAAGTTGATGTCTTAACATAACTTTGTTTTCCTTCACGTTCCTTTATGCTTCTAAGAAACATGCCTTATTTTGTATCTTTAATATCAAAAGAGTTCCCTTTATATTTGTAGTCCAGACTTTCTCAGAACCTATAGGCCACGTATGTCTCTGACAGATCCAGTAGTTATCTAGATGGATGATTTGTGTTTCAGTATTTGCTATAAAACTTGGGAATTGATACTGCCAACTGAGTATACAGCTTCAGTGAGACTGTTGAGTTACTGAACTGCTATATATCTACTATTCTTTCTCCAGGCGCTGTGCCATCTTTGATGAGCTGCCTCAAGAGCTGCCACAGCACTTGGCAGCGTCAATATAGAAGTGCTGTTTGCACAAGGGACATCAAGAACCTCTGCTAAATAATTTATGGCAGGTAATTGTATGAAGTTGCACAGTGTGATATTAATTTAAGAGTGAGAAAAAAGAAGACATCCCAAGCTCTATTAGTGGGGTTTCCTTCAATGTTTTAGATGGTGTCTCTGTGACCGAGAAAGAATTAAAATGGTTTGTGGCATGCTAGGTTTTTTATGCCATTGTGCCAAAGGTGATGACAACAGTGTGAATACATCCTCCATGGTTACTGCAAAAGGAAAATCTCTGCAGTCTGGAGTGATAAGTGTAGGTGTACCCTGAGAACAGATTTATTTATAGACTACGCATCCTAAAGAAGAATAATTACTGGTAAGTTACATTTCTTTCTCAAAGGCCAATTTCTATTCCACCTGTGAATGACCATTAAAGAAAGGATAACGGGGCAGCAGTCTGTATCAACAAAGATGGAATTAAACTTCTAATAATAAACAGTATTATTGTTGTTTCTTATGGTAACCAAAGGGCCAAAAGAAGATTGTCTGCCTCTAATACAGAATTTGCAGACAACTGGTAACAACCAATGCAAAAAACATTTTTAAATCATGATTTGATATGGGAGACATGGAGACGTTACACAATCATTTCTACAATATTTTTCAAGTTCCTGTT